>APFE030499484.1:346327-496904 GCA_000404065.3 Pinus taeda | reverse complement strand
TTATGGAGAATCCTTTCCATGGAGGTTGGACACAATGTGATCCCTCATGCCCTCCAACAGAATCCTTCGACAGTTTGTTGTCTTCTTTTGCCAATCCCTGACTTGAGCAGCATCAGTAGGTTTTGGGACATCCGCATCTATGAACTCCTTCAACCCATTATCATCTAACACCACCTCCATCCTGTCCTTCCATGAAATATAGTTTTAGCTGCTCTCAAGGGCATACTCCAATCACAATCCGTTGAAAGACATTTCAATTTTGACACCAAGAAAACACTGCTACAAATTTGAATTCCACCAGCTCAAAACTCAACCACTTCTGATCTAAAATTCGTGAGAACAAAGTATTTCTCGTACAGAGATCGACTGTATGGGCATTCACCGGATATCTCATCTTCCAAAAGAAGGATGAATCGAGAGGCTACCTGGCCCGATTACAGACTGCCTGAAGAAATAAAATGTAAACACTTTCTGAATAATAGATCTGACGATCAATCCTCGCTTTGATATCCTGTAGAATTTTTTTTTCTACAAATCAACCAGCTCTGATACCATGTAGAAATTTTGAATAATATGACACTTATTCACAGAGATCATCTTGATTATACACTATATGCAAAATCATGCATAATACATAACCTCCTCTACGTTGATCATGAATTTAGCAGTATTAAGAAACATTCACATGCACACATTGAAGCATCAATCGCACATATCAACACAGTATGTACCCAGGGAAAGCATAAATCTGAAAACCCACAACTATATGTATATTATATTGATTGAGAACATGCAACAATACATAGTACAATACTCCTCGCAAGTACTCAGTACTATCTCCACCTGTTACACGCAAACTAGCTCAGATATGAATCAATCACTGGCTCAAATCTCCTCCGTTGCTTGCCTGCCTCTACTGCGCAATCCTGCATGAGAATATTGATGAATGAATGATCCAAATTTGTATTTCCCTTGGATATACCATGCAATCCTCATTTTCAATACTCAATCCATTGATTGTGCAATTCTCATGCACAACTATAGTCACAACTGACAGCTGTCTTGCCCTTTCACTCACCTCTAACACTTGTCTCCACTGAACTGTCCATGCATTGAGTTAACTGATGTATTCTTCAGTTGCTTTATGAGTTAATAATTAGTGAATTAATTAACAACTAATTCACACCACTCATCACTTAGTCTATTGATTAGTTAGACTAAATACAACTAGTTCAACTAAGTCAAACTAAACACAACTCCATCAACTCCACAGAACTCAATCACTGAAGTTCTAACTGAATTCCTTCATGCAATAGATCAAGTAACCCATAAGAAACACGTATTTCCTTCTGGAAAATGCATGTGCCACATCCGTAGCTCAAGCTGAAGTGCTCCAAGAGGATAAGATAATGTTTATAGTCCAAATATTATTAAGAGCTAATAATATTCGACTGTTCTATTTTTAGCCTGGCAGTCTAAAAATAGACTCCACCCATATGTCTAAAAATATAAGTCCATCTATTTTTACCAACATGACCAATCATCCACAAATAGCATCCTGCAACTCATAGACCCATCGATGCCATATGTCTAAAAATAGACTTTGCGCCAAAAATAGCCTGCGGGCACACTTAGTGAAGGCGACTTCTTTTCACTAAGCTCCATCATCTTGTTGCATTTTCAACAAGTTTTAATGTTGAATGGAAATTTAGTTTTTCCTAATTGTATGAGATCTTCCTTAGTAAATGTGGTCTGTGTATTTTTTATCTTCTTTTTTAGCATTTGGTAGTTCAATTTGTGTACTAGTTGTTTTGTTTTGAATTTTCTTATTTGGAATGGTCTGAGTGACAATTTCAGTTTGAGTTTCAATTGAAGTGATATCTTCAATTTTTGGGTTGGACGTCTCCTGAGTTCCCCTAGGGAGGATTTGTAGAACTTTGGTCACAGGAGGTTTTATTATCTTTTTAATTTGGGTTTGGATTGATTTCTTAGTGGGAATATCATTATTCGTTTTGCTTCTAAGGCTATACTATTTGTGGACTTCATAAATAGCAGATTCATAGCCTTGTTTATAGTCAAAGGATTCCCCAAATTCTAACTTCAATTGTTGTAACATGTACATTTCCCGTACTTCCTGAGTAAGAAAAATAACATCTTTGTTTTTTATCCCTAATAGATTTATTTGGGTATCCTCCTCTTCTTCATGGTTCTGTGAACCCTCAACATAGTTTTCCCGGAAAGGAAGTCTAATCTGTTGATCTGGTATAGCATTCTTTCTAGTGTTAGGATGGGGTTTCTTATTGGGGGTGTTTGTTGATTTTCCCATTGAGATTTTCTTTCGATGCTTTCTAATCTATCCATTATTCTTTCTACACTCTTAGCTAAACTATCTATTTTACCATATAAAGTGGAAGTTTCCTCTTTAATGACAACTCTCTTTTCATTTCTCATCCTAGCTTTCTTAGCTAATAAATTGGCTTTTACACTAACATCATTACTTTGCATTTGTTCTAATGTTTAAGGGTTTCTTTCCCTTAATTGGTATGACATGTCAATGTCAAAACCATTAGGGAATTTGATCAATGCTCGGTCTGGTGGAGGCTTAATATTAGCAGGGATTGCATTGTATATGCTATTGAACCTAGTACAATAATCTTGAACTGATTCATTAGGAACTCTTCTAATGTTATCATATTCAGATGGTATTTGCATAGGGTTTTTCTTTCTTTCCCATCTATCAATAAACAATCTATGAAAAGCAGCTAAATCTGCAATATGATTAGTAGGTAAAACTTTGAACCATTTCTTAACATCCCTTGTTAATTCTTGGGAAAACAACTCATTTGTACATCAGACTCATTAATTTCATGCAACTCAAAATAGTCAGTCATTTTATTCACATGCTGTTAAGAAGTATACTAACCAGTAGCATCAAAAAGAAAGATTTTTCTTTGATAATCTTGGGGCATGGCTTGGAGTTGTGTTGGTAAGACCAAAGGTGCATATCTATTTTCCATGGCTGAGATTTTGGTTTGACTAGGGGGAAAAGTAGTGGTGCTCGAAGAAGGACTTGAAATGGCTAGAGATGAACTAGATGAACTTGAGGTGTTTGGTTGAAGAGGAAGTTGAGGAGTGGATGGTTTAGGGGAATGAACTATGGTGGATATTATAGGTGAGGTGGTAGTAAAAGAAGGTGTATTTACAGTATTTGAAGATTCTGCAGAAAGTTCAAAGGCAACAACAGTGAGGTGATGCAGGGTTACCCTCGCACATACCCAAAGTATGCATATAAATGCATAAACACATCTATCCCAGGTAATTGACTCTCAAAGGAGTCACATCTCCATAATGTCAATGGTTAAGGCGCTCTTATTATCACATCTAGAATGATTTATAGAATTTCTAGAGTCTACACATTAACCCATCTTTTCCTTTAGAAAGTAAATTAATCACCCCACTTTACCCTTCTATCGGGAATTTTAAACTCTTTATGCCTACACATATAACCTTTTTTCCACTTATATGTAACCTTCCCTCTTTATACATTGCTACACATATATTTAACCCACAAAGGCTTTTATCGGTGCTATTTCCCTTATAACTCATTTACAAAGGAGAATACACCCAAAACATACCTTTTTCCACCTTTCGTATGACTCCTGCATAGATACCGAGACACCACCTTTATTGCTAATCGCAATCGACTATCAGGACTTTCGTAGGTCACATTACACAATTTGGAACCCTTATAACTATTGGGATTTCCTTTAGAAACCCTAGAACCATACATTAATCCCAATGCAAGGAATAATGGGAAACCCTTCTTTGGCACACATAACCATATTTCAAATCTTATAGACCCACCACTATAAATCTCATCGGGTCTATCTCTCCAAGCCTTTCCACTGCGCCACTTCGATCTCCGCTTACTCCGATTGCGATTTGCGATAAAATCTTAACCATCGATCGGGTCTGCGATCCAATGATTGAGATTAAATTGCGCAATCGCATATCACAAAACCTTAAGGCCAGGAACTGTCCACTCTAAGGCACCGATCTGATATCCTTATAGACCCGATAGGTTTCTGTGTTATTTTTGATATGTTTTTGGGTCCAGCTATATATCACATGAAAAGTTGTGATGCGATGTCAACTGGTTCACCATTGCGATTTAATCTTGGCCGTTGATCTTAATGATCCAATGGCTGCTGAGCAACCATCCTTTACTTCTCTGATCGACTCTTTTTACTTGTTTTTTTTTTCATTTTCTTCAATTTCTCTTTGTGGGTTGATTTCTTCAAAGGTTTTCTGTGGTTCTTGGGTTTCTTCAAAGGTTCTTCATCCTTCACTATTTCCATTTCTCAACTCTCTCTCGAACTTGACTTCATGAATTCTCACTTCTTTATCTCTCTAGAGCTCTACTTTGATGCTTCAATTGGACTCAATGATCCATTACAATTCTTCTAAATTGTTCTCCTCTCTATGTTTCACCTTGACTCTGCCTGCATACAACTATTGCAGAATTCCAATTCACAATAATTTCAACACTCGAAACACACTTATCTAGGGTCAAAATTAACCTCTATATTTATAAATATACACACTGATTACAGAATGAGGCTCTCTGTCTCTCATGTAGGCCTGATCCTCAACTATTCGTGGCCTCCCCTTTGACTCTGCCTGTGGCTTACATATATGCCAGTGAGTTCTGTTGAACTCATCCTTGTACTCTATCCTCTATGTCCACTTCTAATTCATTAAATTCCTAAAATCTCTCCCTCTAGTTCCTCGAATCATGCAACTGTTTAAGAGTTGTAATTGACTTTGGACTTTTTTGTCATTACTACCCACTCATGTCCCTCTTATTATAGAGTATTTACAATATACCTCACCTATCTAATTTATTCCTATTCTATGAACTAAAAAGCCTAATATTACATTTATTCATCACTTAGGAATCCAACTTCCTAAAAATGCATGACCCCCTATGTCTACTTAATTACAATGATTTTCTCTTGGGTTGAATGCTCTTGCATCAGACTCCCAAAGTAGAAAATATTCATGATCTCCTGATCATGTGTCTTTTGATCTTTGTCTTCCTGGATCCCACACTTTGTGTTGTAACTACCCAAATGTCTTACTTCTTTGCCGGTGCTGCATTTCTACTATCTTCTGCTCCATCTTCTTCTTCTTTTCAATTAGGTTCAAGTTTTGATTGATATTTCTTCCTACTGCTACCATTTTCCTCCATTTGGACTACTTCATCATCAGTTTCCACATTTCTTCAATCTTTGTCTCCAGTACATCCTTGGGCTGGTCCATACTTTGCCACTTACTTTTGCCTCTTTCTCTTTGTTCTAGGTTGTTGTTGTCGTCCACTAACTCTTCAAATTTCTTTTTATTTTCTTCTACCTTTTCTCTTGCTATCATTGTAGACACCACTCTTGCTTTGGCTAACATTGTAGACATTGCTTCCACCCAAACTTCCGGAATATCCTTAAGGATATCTCCCACTGCAACATCTAAATTCTACATTGAATTTTGTCCTTCCAACATTCTCTCCAGAAATTGAGTATCTCTATTCCATGGATTAATTTCTTCCACAAAATCCTCTTCTTTCATCTTTATTTGGCTGCTCATCTATGCCAAATTTCCTCCAGCATCTGCAACAAAACTTACACTCACAAAACACTTGTTAAAATAAAAAACATAAGGATTCAATGCCTTATTTTCCTTTGGCAACAATTCAGTTTCCTGTTCTCTTTCTTTCTCCTCTGTCAGCACATCAGTATGCTGTTTTGAATTCTCAGAAGAATTCATGAGACTGTCAATTAGCCTCTCCTTCACATCATCTGTTTCAATGATATCTCTTTGCTTTTGTTCACAGTAGTGAGCTTCTTCTTCCTTAGCCTGCTACTGGTTAACTCTTCTTTGAAATTGTTTGATTCTTTCTGACTCCTTCTAATTCTGAGATCTTGCCATCTCAATCTTAATCTGAATAGATTTCAGATTCTGCTCCTTCTCTCTGACAAACTCTAAAGCTTGTTCATCCTCCTGTGATGTACCTGCAATCATCCACAAATCATTAATTTTAAGATCATAAGACCTGGCGGTCTTACTTGACTCCTCAGTCATCACATTTCCTTGATGCTCTGAATCTTCTACATGATTCAACTCCTCAGACTTAACTTCATCTCTTTCCTTCAAAAGGGATGATTCTTATCTTGTAAGATCTCTAATTATTAATTTGTCAATGAGTTCTTTCTGCTGTAACAACTCAATACTTTCCTCATTTGAGAGATCTTATTCATCATAATTTGCTACTCTAAAGTACCTTTTATCCCTTAAAACACATTGCTCCTCATTCTTCAGGTCAAGATATCTATTCAGCTTCACTTCAGAATATTTATCTTCTATAAGATACTCCTCCATGCTTTCGACAACTTCACAATGTTGTCTATCCTCTCCTATGCATCCTGCAAGCACACCAAAACTATTAGGTTCAAAAACACAAGGCTTAATGGCCTTATACATCAACTCTTCATCTTCATTCAACATCTCCTCATGCTATTTTGAACTATCCCAATAGTCCATGAGATCTTCACTTAATCTCCATTCTTTATCTTCAGTGTAGTCTTCACTTTTTCCCATAATTTCTCCTTGTTTTGGTTCACAAATGTATTCTTCCATTTCCAACTCAACTTCCTGGAGTTTTCCCCTCAACCACTTTACTTGCTTTTGTTGTAGCCTTCTCTGTATCTTATGCCATTTTACTGGCTTCTTCCTCAAGACCCAACCTAGTCTCTGGCTTTCCTCAAGTATTCTCCTTAATGCATCAAGTTGTTCTTTTAACTCTACAATCTCTTTGTCAATTTCCTCTTGACTCATCCTCTTGCTATCTATTTTGGAATTCTTCTTCTCATATCCTCTGCTGTGGCTTTTCTCTGAACCTCTTCTATGACTATCAATAATCATCTTCTTCTCCTCATTCTTCATGAGCTCCTCACTCATATGCAACAAGCCTCTACAAAACTAGTCCTCCTCGTCACAATCTTACCTCACTAAGCTCTTCCTCACTAAGTCTTTTGGTAAGCATGGTTCCTCTATCTGGAACCTCCTCTCGAGCAACACCTTTGCTCCTTTTAGGCTTCTACAATCTCTCACTCTCTCTTGAGAACAATTCAACTATCCTTTCTATCCAATCTCTTGTTGGATTCTTTAGGTTCACTGCGACTTCTCCATTAGAGTATTCTCCTTACTCTGCCTTCAATAACACATATGGTTCTCCTCTCGCAGCTTCTCTTGCTGTCACTTGTGCATTAGTGTAAAAATACACATTCTCAATTTAAAATAGAACATTTTACCTCACCTTCAAGATCTCAGCATGATCTTGTTTCATCATTCCACCTGTACTTTGAATGGATTGTCTCTCTATCTCTTGCATTTGCAAGTTCTGCTACACATCACCTCTATGTGCTTTCTTCTGTCAGATCAGAATTTGATCCTTCCTCTTGCCTACATAAATACCTTAACACATATTCTGTTCTCAATTCTTTCTCATAGAATTTCTTTGTTCTGTTTTAACCAATTGTTTTAACTTCAATTCTGCTTTGATACCACTATGATGTATGGATACCCTTGCACATACCCACAGTATGCATATAAATGCATAAACACATCTGTCCTAGGTAATTGACTCTCAAAGGAGTCACATCTCCATAATATCAATGGTTAAGGCCCTCTTATTATCACATCCAGAATGATTTATTGACTTTCCAGAGTCTACACATTAACCCATCTTTTCCTTTAGAAAGGAAATTAATCACCCCACTTTACCCTTCTATTGGGAATTTTAAACTCCTTATGCTCGCACATATAACCTTTTTTCCACTTATATGTAACCTTCCCTCTTTAAACATTGCTACACATATATTTAACCCACAAAGGCTTTTATCAACGTTATTTCTCTTATAACTCGTTTACAAAGGAGAATACGCCCAAAACATACCTTTTTCCGCCTTTCGTACGAATCCTACATATATCTCAAGACACCACCTTTATCGTTGATCGTAATCAACTATTGGGACTTTCGCAGGTCACATTACACAATTTGGAACCCTTATAACTATCGGGATTTCTTTTAGAAACCCTGGAACCATACATTAATTGCAATACAAGGAATAACAGGAAAACCCACTCTAGAACACATAATCGTATTTCAAATCTTATAGACTTGCCACTATAAATATCATTGGGTTTGGCTCTCCAAGCCTTTCCACTATGCCACTCCGATCTCCGCTTACTTCGATTGTGATTTGTGATCAAATCTTGACCATCGATCGGGTCTGTGACCCAATGGTTGAGATTAAATTGCACGATCACATATCGCAAAACCTTAAGGCTAGGCACTATCCGCTCTAAGGTGCCGATCCAATATCCTTACGGACCCGATAGGGTTCTGTGTTATGTTTGATAAGTTTTCGGGTCCGGCTACATATCACATGGAAATTTGTTATGCGATCTTGATTGGTTCACCATTGCAATTCAATCTTGGCCGTTGAACTTAATGATCCAACGGCTACTGAGCAACCATCCTTTACTTCTCCACTCGACTCTTTTTACTTGGTTTTTTTCGTTTTCTTCAATTTCTCTTTGTGGGTCGATTTCTTCAAAGGTTTTTTGTGGTTCTCAGGTTTCTTCAAAGGATCTTCATCCTTCACTATTTCTGTTGCTGAAATATCTCTCGAACTTGACTTTGTGAATTCTCACTTCGCTGTCTCTCTAGAGCTCCTCTCTGATGCTTCAATTGGACTTGATGATCCATTACTATTCTTTTGAATCATTCTCCTCTCTGTGTTTTGCCTCAACTTTGCTTGCATACAACTATTGCAAAATTCCAATTCGCAATAATTTCAACACTCGAAACACACTTATCCAGGGTTGAAACTAACCTCTATATTTATAAATATACACAATGATTACAGAATGAGAATCTCTGTCTCTCATGCAGGCCTGATCCTCAACTATTCGTGGCCTCCCCTTTGACTCTGCCCATGGCTTACATATATGCCAGTGAGTTCTGTTGAACTCATCCTAGTTTGACTCCTAGATGTACTCTATCCTCTATGTCCACTTCTTATTCATTAAATTCCTAAAAGATCTCCTTTTATTTCCTCGAATCATGCAACTGTTTAAGAGTTGTAATTGACTTTGGACCTTTTTTTCATTACTACCCACTCATGTCCCTCTTATTCGAGAGTATTTACAAGATATCTCACCCATCTAATTTATTCCTATTCTATGCACTAAAAAGCCTAATATTACATCTATTCATCACTTAGGAATCCAACTTCCTAAAAATGCATTACCGCCTATTTCTACTTAATTACAATGATTTTCTCTTGGGTTGAATGCTCCTGCATCATGAGGGCAACTAATTCAACTGATTGTTGAAGATAGACATCATCTATATGGCTTATCAAGGTTTAGGTTAAAGCTTCTAGCTTATCAAAAGTATTCAAAATAAGTTGATCTAAATCTGGATATATAAGAACCTTTTTTGACTCAATGAATTGAATAAAATTAGGGTCTATTACAGTTTCATGAATTGAATTTTTCTGATTTGGTTCTAAACAAAGAAAGATCAAATGATAGATCAAACTGAATATCCTCTAAACTTCATAATTCTTTGGGGAGTGAATTTTCTTTAACTAACTGACTAAGACTTCCTTGAGTTTCTACCTTTTTTGGTTTCCTTAAAATTCTATCAGGGTCATCAACTATTGTTGTAGGGTTTAGATCTGGATTTTCCTTGGTATAGTGATTCTTTTTGGGAACCATAATTTTAATTTTTTAATTATTTTTTGAAACTTTTTAACAACAACTCTAAAATGACCTTAAGGTGCAAAAGATGAATTTAAAGGTTTCCTTAAAGTTTTGTTTAAACTGAGGGTTGGTCCCCAGTATGGTCGCCAATATGTTATCACTCCAAAATTTCTATAGACTTGTTATGAAAGATATGATAGAGGTAACCACAAACCAACTTTGGAGATTATGATATAGCCTTCCTAATACTTAGAGAGGGCTCTCTCTCTATATTTTAACTTTGTTTTAGCTATTTGATTTTAGGCTAGTTATGGTTGTACTTGGGTTTTGATTTGGATTTGGTGGTGAGATCACTGACTTAGATGGATAGAGGGATGTCTTTTACCATTGGGCTATGGGGTCAAATGTCAAGAAAATAGGGTTGGATCAAGTTCTAAGAATAGTGTATATAGGGCAAGGTAGCAGAGTAATTTCAGATCTTAAAGTTGGATGGTGAAGTTGATTTTAATTGGATCCAAGGAGAAATCAAGGGTTTTTTAGGCCAGATTATGAAGGAAGTGAAAGAGGTCAACTGGGATGGGAGAGAAATTAAGAATTCTCAGACTTAGATATCGAAAGAAAACATAGAAATGATTAACTATTCAAGACAAATTGTACTTAAACAAATTCTAAAATAAATTTCTAGTTAATTCATTCACTTTAGATAACATGTAAGTTTGTGAGATACATAAGAAGATAAAAAAATTTACAAAAACAAATAATTCACTATAAGAGCTCAACACATGAATCCTATAATGCAATCTATTTATTACTCAGTGTAGTCAGCTGACTTGAAAAATTGGTACAATAACCCTCAGGTTTCTGATCAATACAACTCTACGAATGTATAGCAATCCACACTCAATACTTTGAACTATGAAGTATTTATACAAAAATAGTTTACAAAATATCTCGAAATGTCTTGGGAATTTATCTAGGAGAAAGAAATATCTTCATACAAGAAGATAGAGGCAGATGTTCAGCTGCTGTATGCTGTCCCTGTTTATTTGGTTGTGCTATCTTTATGCTCTGATATTCTGCTGTTTATTCTCTGCCTTGCTGTTGGTCTTCACGTTGACTATTCTTTTTACTTTGATTGTGCATTTTCACTTTGACTGTGCATTTTTATAACAAGTCATTTAACTTCTCCCATGTGTCTGCATATGGTAATTGAATATTTATCATCCTTCTGTAAATTTCATCTGCCTCTGTGTACTTGGCAAAAGTGGGTTTATTTACAAAAAGGTGTTTTACCTCATGCTGGAGGTAAAACAAGTTCTCAAATGTTTGATATAGAACCTTTCCAATAGGCATCCCCTTCATAGAGGAAGTATTTACCTGATCCCTTGCAACCTCTCTTATCCTTCTATTACAGTCTGCTTGTGGCATCAATTTTTCATTTATCATCAAGGGATTTTGCATACCATTCTGCCTCAAAACATCAAACTTAACCATGAACCTATCTATAGCCATCTGCATCGTTTGGAATTTATCCTCAAGGTTCATCATTAAATTCCTCTTGGTGAACACCTTTTTTACTTCTAGTATTGTTCCAGTTCTGTCAAGTATGTATAACTCCTGCAACTCATATTTGTTCTTAGAGTTAAGGAAATGGATAATTCTAGTGGATTCTTCTGATGTGTCTCCCAGTTCTACCTTAACTCTTTGTATTGCTTCTGTAGCCTCTTTGACTAAGTCACTTTGTTCAAATATGACTTGAATGGATGGCCAAATATCATTCAGAGAGTCAATGATATTGGCCTGTAGTTGCTCTTTGGCTTGGCCAAGTGGCTCCTTTAATGTTAGCTCTTTTTCTAAGCTCTTCATCCTTTTAGTCAACTTGGTTGACTTCTGTACTTCTTCTTTGTGCACAATATGTGCAAGCTTGTTATCATTCTCTAGACTGCTTATCTTCTCCTTAAGTTTGTTTATCTTTTTAGTTTGAATGGACATGTCCTCCATTGCTTTGACCAACTTGCTTGCTTCATCACTTGGCTAAGTTGCTACTGATGTCGAAGCTATTGCTGATGTAGATGTTGTGGCAGCTAGTAGTGTTGTAGCCAGTGGAGCTATAGGAGTCAATGACATTGCCAAGGTGGATGGTACTGCTGTAGTGACTGTTGGAATGGCAGTGGTAGTGGAAGTCTCAAGGCTGGCCTATTTTAACTATATTAGGTTGTCCAACTCCTTCTCCATCTCTTTCAACTGATCATTGAATTGAAGAATAAGGTCCATCATCTCCTCTTGATGGGTTTGGCTCTCAAGGACCTCTTTTGTCTATGGATGCTTTGAATGAGGTAGTTTTAATTGCTTCTTTAAAGCAACAATTTCCTCATTCTTCTTCTTAATCAGTTTCTCTATAGCATTGACATCACTGGGATTATACCCAAGCTCAATTACCAAGCCTTCCAGTGACTTGATTCTGTTGTCCTTGGCCTGTGAGGAAAATTTTTCCAGCTTGTACTGTGCAATGATATTGTCTAATGAACTTTGAATTTTGTGTGCAGTCACAGCCTTACTTGTCATGGTAGAATATATCATCTCACCAGCCTATTTGTAAAACTCAATTTGGTCAATGGGGTGGACATTCCTGGCCAAAACCTAAAAATCTATTTTCCTATAGTCTGCTTATGATCTTGGCTACTGGACTGTAGGTTGCATGAATGTCATCTGCATTTTACCTGTTTTGATGTCAAAGGCTGACTTTAATCTGCTTTGATTTTTAGGTCTCTTCTTGAAGTATTGAACATAAGTCTCAGCTTTAAATGTTTCATTCCTGAACTTAATTTCTTTATACCCATCTTTAATATCTTTCTCTTTATCCACAGGACTGGTGGATGAAGAGACTTCAATGCTGAGTTGTTTCTAGATAAGTTGAGTGTTTGATGTAGAGGGTTGATGTGTTTCTCCTAAATCTGTTGGGCCTTTGCTTCTTTCCACCATTGTATCAGTGGCAGTGATTTTTGTTATTCCAATGGTGTCTTCCTGTTCAGTTACAAGATTAAGCTTGGACCTCTTCCTGTAACTAATCTCAAATTGTTCATCTGTGGTTTCCATGGCTGAACTAGAACCTTCTTTCCTGGTTCTTGTTATAAACATATTTGGGCACTGCAACTCCAATCTTATATGTCGATAAACCAAGGGATTTTTAACCCCTGAAGGTGTTGTTTTATACCCTAAAGAGTCATGGTCAACTGATTACATCATTCCCCAGAAGTTCCACCTGAAAAACCACTTAGAATTGGCCAAAACTGGACCATACTGACTGCTCCACTATTAGGGTGTGATGCATACTGACTCCTACACTAGCCAGGTGTGATGCATACTGAAGAGGCCTTGTGTGGGGTGCGATGAGCGAGAATGGACAAATGTCTAAGACAGTTTGCTAAGTGGATGTTCACAGAATCTTCTAGAAACTTCTCCCATGACACTTGCCTCTCTGAGTTCACCCAGGGATGAGTAAGAGATCCAAGAAATCTCCAAGTGAAACCAAGAACAACAAGTGGAATGACACTAATCAAAAACCTAGAGGTGACTCACACCCTTACAGACATCTATAAATGGACCCCTCATCTGAGAGATCTGGAGGCTGGAATCTTGTAATTTCTAAGGAAGTGCTGATAGTTTGTCTTAGAGAAGGAACATTGTATTGATGGGTGATCTTGCTTTTCATAAGGTGAAGATGGATTTGATGCTAGGAGGATGATGCTGGATTAGACAACTGGGTTGTAATTCTCCCTTCTATTTTAATAAAGTTCTTTGAGTTTTCCTCCATACAATCGTGTATTTGTGAATGTTGTTATTTGTAAATGCCATTGTATGCTCATTGTATTTTTTATTCTGCAATGCTTATGGTATAATAGATCGAGATGCTTTGATTGTGTTTTGTTACTTCTTTTCTACAGGTATTCTCTAAGTGGAACAAGTAGGAGAAGAGTTGCAAGCTCTGTCAAGGAGGAGGGAAATCAAGCAAGGAGTCAAGTGGAAGATCCAGGTTGGTCCCTTTTCTTCTCTCTTATCTATCATACATACAGGAAATCACAAATTTCTTTGATTGTTTGTTTCTAGGATAGCTGCCAATCCTAGTGGGACTAGCAGATCGAAAAGACACTAGGTTTCTCATAAACAAAATGGCGACTCCACTAGGGAGCAAATAGTTTGTTTGTTTTTTGTTGTTGTTTGCTTTATAAACTATAGACAGAGCCTGAAGTGATCTAGATTTAAACAATAATGCAACAAATTACAGAGATAACCATAAACACATATATGCAGCGGAAATAATATTTCATTTCATTATTGTAAAATACTGAAATATGCTTACAAACAGTAATGGAAATAAACCAGCTAGGGCGATGGTTGCTTATCTCTGAGAAGAGATGTGGTGGTTACATGCCTCTGAACAATGTTAACAATGAGGCTCGAAGGCCTATTTATTATCAAGAAACAATGGAAAACCCTTCACATCCCAAAACCTAATCCTAGAAGATGAAATGCCAAACTGTGGGCCCCGTTTGGGTAAATTGGTACATCAATTTCTCGGGGTTGTAACTTTGGCATACGATCTCCGTTTGATGCGTACAATAGCTCATTAGAAATATCCAGGTGGATGTTGGTGGCCACCCACCTATCACATTTGGACCCCCACAACTGTCTCTTTTAGCTTTTTCAATTTCCTAAATTGTAGCACAATTTACTATTTTTAGCAGTTTTCCGGGTCCTGAACTTCCGGAGCCATTTTGAGGCCCTAAACGACGTTTTTTGGGAAATCTAGGGGTAACATGGGTTTTGAGGCCCTAAACGGTGCAAGCGAAGGAATGGAGGAATGTTGTGCTTCCAAGAATTGTTTCCTATAGCCTTGGTACTAGTGTAAGGACTGTGTCAGAGTGGTCTGAGTTTCTGATGGGTTCTAGTAAGGCGTTCTCTCTGCAGATGTAACCAAACTTTGTCGCCCACCTGAAACTTGTGTGGTACCCTTGTGGGTGACAAGAAGTTGATCCTATGTTCTATCATGACCGTATCCCTTTGCTACTGCTACTGCGTGGAGGAACCCTTTGCGGGGGTCATGGATGTAGCAACGATCTTCCCCTTACTTCGGGATCGAACCAGACATAAAATAAATTTCCTAGTCTATGATATGAGATTGTTGCCTTTCTTGGCAGTAATCAAAGAGGTGGAGGTAGGTGGGGCTACCTCCGGTATCCTGTATAATGAATTATCCAAAGAAATAATAACAACGCGAGGCCTTGACTCATACACAGCATGTCGCCTCCACAAGTATGGTTGGCCTAATAAAACATCACACACATCTAGAGGTGTAACATCACACAATACCTCATCTATGAAAGGCTTGATGCTGTAGGGAAGGCGACACTGCTGGCGAACTTTGAGATCTTATCCTTGATGAAGCCACCTGATACTGTACGGCTGCGAGTGTGGTGTAGTCGGTAGGCCCAACCGCTTCATGACCTCTACTGAAATGAGGTTCTCTTGGCTGCCACTGTCGATAATGAATTGCAGTGGTGAACCCTTCACCCACATTTGTGAGTGGAAAAGACATTCCCCCTCCTCTAGCTCTTCGGGCTCATTTTTCTAGATCTTGGCAGTGGGAACAGTGGTGGTGGGATCTGCATCAATGATCTGCTTCCCTTTGCCATTCCCCTTGTTAGGTTATAGCTCAAGGTCGGAACATGCATATGATTCGTAAGCCTTCAACTCAGCCACCAATGATTGCTTGGTCCGACACTCACTTGTGTTATGAGTGGGACTCTTGTGGAACTCACACCACTTTCCTGTGTCCTTCTTCGACTTCGTGGTGTTGTTATTTTCTTGTGAATTCGACGGTGTTATCAGGAAATCTAGTGTCTATGTAGAGCTGCTAGTCCCACTAAGATGGGTAGATATCTTAGAAACAAACAGATTAAAGTTACTTTCATTTTCCTTTATGAGAAGTAGATAGGAGAGGAGCAAAGAATACCAACCTCGATCTTTCGCTTGGTTCTCTGCTTGTTCCTTCTCCCCTTTGACGGGTTTTTTCCGCTCCTCCTTTGACCACTCCACTTCAAAGAGTACCTGTAAAGTCAAAGTAGCATAATACCTTCAAAGTGCAGAGATCTACAATAGTAAACAATATAGGACCAGATATATATTGACCACACACATGCATATATCGGCAAACATACAAGAATGTGGAGGAAAAGTTGAATAGCTTTATTGATATAAAGATTAGAAGAGAGGATTACAACCCATTGATCTGACCCAATATCATCCTCCTAGCATGAAAGCCCTTCTTCACCTCATGAAAAGCTTAGATCACCCAACACTATGATATTCCACTAGGAAACCAACAACACTTCCTTACAAGATACAAGATTCCAACCTCTTGGATATGTGGGATGAGGGATCCATATATAGATGATTGTAGGGGGTGAGTCAGCTTCTGGGATTTTGATTAATGTCTCTCTCTGATAGTTCTTGATTCCACTTGGAGATTGATGATCTCTTACTCATCCCTGGGCGAATTCAGAGAGGCAAGTGTCATAGGAGAAGTTTTTGGAAGATTCCATGATCATCCACCTTGAAAATTGTCTCTACCATTTGTCTACTCTCGCCCATCGCACCCTATAGAAGGGATTTTCAGTATGCATCGCACTTTTTGCACTGAGTAGGTGAGATGCATCGTACCTTTTGCACTGAGCAGTTTGTATGGTCTAGTTTTGACTAGTTCTGAGTAGTTTTCTGTGGAGAATTGCTGGGAGATGATGTAAACATCTGACCTTGTTCCTTTAGGGCATGAAAAAACACTTTTAGGGACTCAGAAGCCCTTGGTTTATAGACATATGTGATTGGGGTTATAGTGCCCAAATATGTCTATAAAAGTTTCCCCCTAAAGCATGAGGTCGAAAATCTTTTGATGTCAGGTGAAATGCTTTATCATGAGGATCCGAGGTTTTTCGAACTGGATGGCGACCTATAATAAGATACAATACAATACATTATCCATAACATTTTCATGATCTAGCTAAGGTGGACATTCCCATGCTCAGCTTTATAAATTCATTTTCATGTACATAGGACAGACAACCGTCTGTGTGGCAGACTGATGATTCTGATAGAGCCATCATCCTTTGATTTGGATGATCATTTGTGCAGCAATGATGTACATTTGATGTCTTTATTTTCCTGAATATGTCGCAGCTCGGATGGATGAAACTAGATTTGGGGTCTTCAAACTCGTCCAATCTTCACTCGGAGTACAATTCGATCCATGTGAAAAATGTTCTAGAGTCAAACATGGAAAGACATCGCCTGATTACTAGCCAATGATGTAAGCTATTAACAGGCATGAGAGGAATCATTGATAATGATGATGACCCTCAAGGTACTACAGTACAATTCACATGGTGCGAAAATGGGACTTGGCATCGAACACCACGCAAAATCTTTTGGTCAAAGGCCATTGATGTAAACCTGTCACCAGAAGTGAGAAACTTGCCATTGAGGCATGCAAGCTTCAAAGTACTGAAAGGGTTGTTCCTAGGTTGACTTCTTGGATAATGAGCCATTGTCGACAATAAGTGACCCATCGTAGGAGGGCGTTAATGAATCCCACATCTACGACATGGAATGGAGCAAATGATTTTGTGGAGGCGAAAACGATCTGATGATATAGGGTTCAAGGTGGTGGTCATGAAAGAATGAAGCGTGAAGGTATTGCAGTGGGTGAGACACAGGTTGGGTTAGTGAATTCTCTAATCGACTTCTCTTGAACATATCGGTGACACTGAAATGGATTGGTAGCGTTAACCCCAAAAATGGATGGCGTGATGGACCAATGTTAGTATGATCGGTGAACGGAATAACCCAACCCGACTCAATCATGGTGATGGAGTGAAAGTGTCATGTTCAAGAGCGACTCGCTACCAATAAAGTTTCTTCAAGTTTTCTTCCCAATTTTTGCCCAGTCATTGTTGACCAGTACCTAATTATTTTTATCAAGCTTGAGGAGGATAACATATGCTTGTTCTATAATGTTCCCTTAGGGCAAACCCATCGCTATGTTTTAATGAGCCTAGCGACAGTGAAACTCGTTCTTGTCTCTATGGACAAGTTTGTTGCTATTGGTTTTAACGAGTTTAACAACGAAGACAACTCGGTCCTTTTTCAATTTTAGAGAGTCTGAAAAGGGACGAAAAGGAAACTCCAATAATCCCTTTTCATCATATAATCCCTTAAGTCCGAAGAAGTATAAAATAATACGGAAGGGATGAATTTTCGGTAGTTTTAATGAGCCAAACAAGACAAACGCTCGATCTTTTTGTGTAATAATCCCTCAGGTCCAAAAAGATTAAAATCTAGAGGAATAGCACTCCCAGTAGCTTTAATGAGCTGGAGAGGCCAATTTCTCAACAATATTTTCATATTTTGAGTCAAATGAAAAGAGATTAAAGGAGACTCGTTTTTTGAGGAATGAGTGATATTTTTGGGTAGCTGCTGATTCTAGGTAAGGTTTGGAATTTTCCAATCACAACAGTGTCACAAGGATGGCTAATAGAATCACTCATCGCAGTTGTTCCTCAAAAGGGTAAACAATCAAATGGAGGTGTATGATCGGCTAAAACAGAGTGGAGGTGATGGTAAGAACACGACCAGGGCTCAAAAAAGCTAATGATAATGCATTCACAATGGTTATTTACCGGAGGTTGGTTCATTTTTTAATGAGCTTAAACTCTGGGGGAACATTTTCTCATTGCTTAGGTTTAATATTTAACGAGCTTAAACTTTGCATAAAAACTGCTCGTTCCAGTCGTATAATAAGGATGTCTCACCGATAGGTTAAATTTTTAAGGAGCTTGCACCATTCGAAACTTTGCTCCGTTCCATTTTGCATGCAAGCTAGGAATGACCAACTACTATCCTAGGGGTTAATTAACTACTGAGGTTAGGTAGGAAAACTCTTCCTTTACTTTGTTGGTGCCATCTGGCCCCTACAAAGGTGAACGGTCGATTCGACCAATCATCTAACTTAAGCACTTGAAGTCAGCAAAACTATGGGGTTAGCATTACACTAGCCGCTTTTCACTTGTGCGCAAAAAGGTTTGCATGCCCCCAGGTATAGCGAAGTAGAGTTTCTAGGTTACCCTTCAATTTGCAGACAAAACATTTGTTTTATCGGGAAAGGCCTACCTTTTGACGGAGGTATCTTATTCTAGTCTAACCCCATTTCCCTAAACAGACGGGTGTGTCAGACTTGTCATATATCCTTCGCGTAAACCTACCCTATACCTCAAGTTTTCCTGCCGAAGCAGACCAGGGTGCATGCCCCCTTGGTTTTAGTCATGGCCACCGAATTACTCGCGTTCTTCAGGTGGATGGACTGGAGATTGATGAGACATTCCTTGCATGAAAGACCAGTTAGGGATGGTATTTGACTATTAGCTATGTGTGAGCTGGGGAATGAAAGCTGGTCTATGCGCTGGACCACTCGGCCTTCATGTGGAAAACACATTACTCGAAAGAGTGAGGAGACAATGGCTCCCATGCTATAAATATAGCCACGCCCAAGGAGTATATTATAATCTAAAGGTCCTTGGACTACCATTACGTTCAGATACACAATTTTCCCTCTCAAAGTTATAGGCAAACTCAAACGGATCCCTAACGGTCAACTGGTTCCTTTATCTAAGCCTGTTAGATTTTGCATCTCAGGTAGAAACGATGGCGAACCAAGTGCTTTCCAAGAAGTTGAGGAAAGGATACTCATAGAAGCCCCTTCATCTATGATGGTACTGACCATGATCACTCTGTAAGCTTGTACAATGATTTGGAATGGTACATTAGATGGTAAACGGGGTCTGCCTAGTAGATTCCAATCGAAAGAAACGGGTAGATTGCCCCCATGTTCATCGGAGTCTGTGTTTATGAAAATAATTTGAACAATGTCGTTCTCATTCTCTTCGGTGATTGTATCATTTGAAGATGGACCTTCTGAAGACAGGATCAGGTCGACTGCCGCCTCAACCTTTTGATTTTCTTCTGGTGTGGATTCAGAGGGTTTATCTTCAATGGTAGATGCTTCGAACGACCACAAAGTCATGTCAGTCGGATTTTCAACTAGCGATGGACTCAGCGAGAGTTTCTTGTACCCAGGAGGAAGCCGTAGCGGTGAAGCAGGAAGGTTATTCAAGACTCTTTTAGCTTCATCCAGGAAGGGACAATGGTGGACAGCATGATTGCCTTCACACAGTTTGCAAGGAAATTTACATTTTCCTTTCTGTCTAGAGACTTCGTTTTCACTAGTTGACGGTGTACTCTCAACATGATCGTCAGAGGTTGATGACACTAGATTGTGCAAACGAGGAGACCAATCCCTTAAGATCTGAGGGATGCAAGGACAATCTCAATTATAAAGGTCCCCTTTGCAAATGACACATGGAGATTTTGGTTTGGATGGTGTAGTGTGTGGATTTTCACTAGATGATGCACGATTTCCCCTTTTTTGCCTTTGGCTCCTTCTTTTTCTCCTCCTTCTCCTTCCCTTTCTTCTTCTTCTCAGTTACTTGGTCTTTAGCTTTACTAGCTTTACCAAGTGAAGAGGAAGGAGGGGAGGGAGAAACAAGCGAAGTAGAAGGTTGGGGGGTAACTCTAGTATCATCTAGTTGCTGACTAAATTGCGCAGGAATCATGATGGTTTGACGAGAAGAGACATATTGGCAAGGCGATTGTCAGTCCTGGGAGGGACAATGTGGCCATATGAGGTGCACCAACATCCCCCCAAGAGGAGAAAGGACTAGGATTTCCCCTTAGGGGAAATCCTTGGTTGGTGGACTCCATTTTTCTCAACCTAAGACCAACGAGGGAACAGTGATGTTATTCTGATTAAAATAAATTTTAGACACTTTGACACAACTTGCTTTTCCAAATTTTAAGAGTCAAGAAAAAGCTAAAGATGACTCTAGTCGCCGTCGATTTTTAATGAGCCTGAAGTGACAAGTGCTCAGATGGACCTTTTTCTTTAAGGAGTCTGAAAAGGAATGAAAGAGACTACTTTGGAAATCTAGACAAAGGGATTACCAAACCAATTGCAAAACTGCATAATAATTTTTACGGTACGACAGTCAATCTTCCTGAATGCTGTGTTCATTGCATTGCGATTGATAGGGTGGTAGACATGGCTTCCTAAGGATAAAGGATATAGCCTATTGTGGTCTCCCAATATATACTTGATGGAATGTGGGAGCACAAGTCCATATTGGCACTTGTCGTCTCAAAGAGGAGGAATCACCCAACCTACAATGAAAGCGATAATTACTAGGCTTTACGATGCCGAAATACATCTCTAGCCTAGACTTCTAAATGTTGTGCGTTAGGTTCCAAAGCGTTTTTATGTTCATTGAATTTATTTTACAGTTGATCTTTCTTAAGAAGTTTTCCTTTCAAGTTCACCGCGTGATGTAGATATACAATTCCTAAATTGCAATCTAAGATGATAAACAATCGTTTAATCTTCTTTTTGCAATGAAAATCCTAGCTACTAAGGAAAGAGAAATGGGATCCTTTCAACATAGAGTAGAGAGCACACACTAGATGCACTGTCCTAAATCAAAATCAACAAGCAGTCTAAATGAAAATGCACATGCATGTATTTGTTTTCTCTTTCTTAATGTGTGAATGAGAAAAATAATGTTAAGTACAAATCTGAATCGTTTCAAGTGACAGTACTAACAATTTTCTTTTCAAAAAACGAAAGGAAGATAATGACGACACTTTGCGATTTTGAATTGAAAACTACTTTCGACACTTGAAAAACTATTAATCCAAATCAAATACAAGAGTAACAATGTAATTGACCATCTAGAACATTAGGATTCTTTTCTTTGACTGAAAATGACACTTGCGACACTTCCAAATTAAAAGACGACATTTTGATTACGCTACTTCTCTGTAAAGGAGAACCACAAATGGCGAATAATACATAAAAACATTTACAGTTCTTTGTACTATGGAGGCTGAATCATGCAAAGGAAGAGAGTTTCTATAGTGGTATACTAATCACAGACAACAAAACTCCTGAATAAAGCTGAAGAGAGTGAACAAAAAACCAAAATCTGAAAGCAGAAGAGGTATTATCTGATCATCGCACCTGTAACACAGGGAAAGAGCGATGCATCTCACCTACTGCACATGGGAGGTGCGATGCATCTAGATTCCCAAGAAGAGAAGGTGCGATGGTCCAGGGACAAGACTTCAACTGGGTTCTTGGTCACAATTTGTAGCTCAGTTCAGGGAATAAGCCAAGCAAACGATAGTCAGTAAATGCAAATCGCAAGGGCTGATCTAATGAGGCTACTTGAGCCACCACTAGGGCAATTAGGATGTTTTCAAATCAATTGTTCAGTTTATAAACAAAACCTGGAGATAGACTGAAGCAGCATTGATCTACTTTGCACTTGCATAGAAAATGCAGTTCGAACGCTAGCTAGCTTGACTTCAGGCTCCGTCTGTAAGTTTATAAAGCAAACAAATATAGACAAGCAAACAAGCTATTCGCTCCCCAGTGGAGTCGCCATTTTTTTATCAGGAAATCTAGTGTATATGTAGAGTTGCTAGTCCCACTAAGACGGGTAGCTATCTTAGAAACAAACAGATTAAAGTTACTTTTGTTTTCCTTTACGAGAAGTAGATAGGAGAGGAGCAAAGAATACCAACCTCAATCTTTTGCTTGGTTCTATGCTTGTTCCTTCTCCTCTTTAACAGATCTTTGCCACTCCTCCCTTGACCACTCCACTTCAAAGAGTGTCTGTAAAGTCAAAGCAGCATAATACCTTCAAAGTGCAGAGATATACAATCATAAACAATATAGGACCAAATATATATTGACCACAAAAATGCATATATTAGCAAACATACAAGAATGTGGAGGAAAACTTGAATAGCTTTATTGATATAGAGATTAGAAGAGAGGATTACAACCCATTAATCTGATCCGGCATCATCCTCCCAGCATGAAAGCCCTTCTTCACCTCATGAAATGATTAGATCACCCAACACTATGATATTCCACCAAGAAACCAACAACACTTCCTTACAAGATACAGGATTCCAGCCTCTGGATCCCTGGGATGAGGGATCCATATATAGATGATTGCAAGGGGGTGAGTCATCTTCTGGGATTTTTTATTAGTGTCCTCTCTCTGATAGTTCTTGATTCCACTTGGAGATTGATGATCTCTTACTCATCCCTGGGTGAATTCAGAGAGGCAAGTGTCACAGGAGAAGTTTCTGGAAGATTCCATGATCATCCACCTTGCAAACTGTCTCTGTCATTTGTCTACTCTCACCCATCGCACTCTACAAAAGGGATTTTCAGTATGCATCGTCCTTTTTGCACTGAGCAGGTGAGATGCATCACACCCTCTACACTGAGCAGTCTGTATGGTCCAATTTTTACCAGTTCTGAGCAGTTTTTTGTGGAGAACTTTTGGGAGATGATGTAATCAACTTACCTTGTTCCTTTAGGGTATGAAACAAAACTTTTAGGGACTTATAAGCCCTTGGTTTATGGACATATGTGATTGGGGTTGTAGTGCCCAAATATGTCTATAACACCTCTGTCTAAGGATTAAGCTGGGCTCTGAGAAAGGACTGCTTGTTCTGCAAATCTTGGATCTGCATTAGTTTTTCCATGCCTTCTTGTAAGCATGTGAAGCACTATCCTGGTGCCAATGTCCTCGTTGTCATACTGATCTCATCATACTGCTACTGCGCTTCCCTGATTTCTGTGTTCAACCGTTGTAGCCTAGGATCCTCCTGTAGTGTATCCCATAGGCCCATTGCCTCAGTGAAGAGATGGTCGTATCCCTGAACTACGACATCTAGTTCAGCCATGGATCCTTTTATAGCCACTCCTCTCTGTTCCCAAACCTCTAGTGGTGTGGTTGGATGGAACTTCAACTGTACCTCAACTATTTGCATCTGAAGATCGAAAGTCACCTTATCGACCTTTTCCTTTGACGCATGCATTGCAGTAGCCAATTTCCTCACTTTAGTTGAATCATTTCCATCATCAGGTATATTCAGCTCAGGTACAGACTTGTAGGCCTACTTAATTGCTGTGACCAGGTTTTGGCGCTGTGTCCACAACTCCTCTTGTTGCTTCAATGCCTGATTTTTTTCTGTGAATAACTACTCGTTGTTGACTTTGAACTCATTGACGATAGTAGTGTGCACTATTTTATGATCTTCAGCTCATCTGAGACCCCATGATGTAGCACATGAAGAGACTGAAGTGACAATGTGACAAGGTTTAGTCCCATATATTTCACTGTGTTAAGCACTGCGCGATCCTCGTCAGATTCCACACGGACTGACCCCTCTGGTAAAGGAAAGACTCTGAGATCCAGAGTCCATTCAATATCTGTGACTATACTACTTCCCTACACTAGGCTCACTTACGCATCGCTCGCCTTCCCAAAATCTACCTGAATCGTGTTTGCTTGGATCTGAAGCTTACGCAGATCCTTTTGGACACTTCCTAAAGTCTGCATGTATTGTTGCTTAAATTGCTGCAACACCTCTGTCTTTGTATCTCATACTTTATCTCCAATCTCATCAAGATCGCCTTCGATCAGTATCTTTGGATCGACATGTGTCTATTTATATAAATTTGTTTCTTTCATGATCCTCCAGTATGTTCCTTCCCCCGTTTCTTCAGAATGAACGTGGTGCTCTACCCTCATCACCACCTCTACTCTGGCCTGACAGATCCTGTTCTTTTGTTTAGGGAAAAGATGATTTGTTGCTTTCCTATGACTCCTGCTACTACTTTTCCCCCTGATCCTTAGCAGTGCACTCTTTTTCCATTCAAGCCTTGTCCACAGCTGCCTTAGCAGTTTCCTTCTTCTTTTGTTCTGCCAGTGCGCACGCAGAATTTTGAGCGGTATCCTTCCGCTTTTGCGTAGCAGAGCTTTCTGCTCTTGTGCTCATTCCTACATCTAATTCTATAGGCATGCACCATTCCTAAGGCCAAAGCCCCACAACTTCCTATATATCCATGTCCATCACCAAGTTAGTGTCAGTGTATGCATACTTCCATCAGGGATCAAATCTATTCTTTGCATTTTCATTGTAGGTGTCTCATATTGAAATTTTTGATCATTCCACTAGGTCATGCCCAAAAATGATCCACTGATGGTTGTTTTCTTCTTGTCAGAAAATCTAATTTTTCCTCATCAAGAATATTTGCTGACCTTGGTTTTAGTTATATTATTTTTAGAGTTAAGGAAGTCATGTCTCCATTAGGTCTTAGGGTTCATTTCCAAGGTCAAAAACTTTGTTTTATGGCAAATAAAGGGTAGTAAAGGTATGAGGAAGACCAATAAACAAGGAATGGTTGGTAGTTAGTCATGGTTACTGTACAAAATCCTTATTTCACTGATGTAATTTTCATCTCAAAAACATATTTTTTTTAGATGAAAATAAAGTATTTTAGTTTTTTCATACTTTTTATGTAATTCAAGTCATTTTATGTAATAATTGTTCCCATAAGCTGCCCAAGGCACTTCTCCTTGTTGTAAGAGAGGAATCATTGAAGAATCAGCTCAATCAAGGCATCATCCACCTGAAAAGAGACAAAGAAAGAGAAGCATCAAATAGAGAATTGAAGACAAAGTAAAAAGTTCCAAACAAACATTATAAAGTGGGTTTTTCTAAGGAAAAAATCAAACTCATCCTCTATATAAGATTTCAAAACCATCTTTCAAACTTCATCAGCTCTTTTGCACCCGAAGCTCTCTTGGCAAAGAGGAAATTGAGTGAAAATTTGAAAAAATTAGGTAGATGTTGCGTGTTTCATTTGGACGCTGCACACTGAGTAGAGTCGTTGTGCACTGAGCAGAGTCACTACGCGCCTAAGTGTGGTGTTGCACACCTGTGTAGTGAAGGGCGCATTTTCTTGACCGAGCCAGAACAAATTTCAAAGGTGCTGCACGCCTGTGCATTGAAGGGCGCGTTTGTCAAGGACACTGCATAATGGCACTTGGTGTTGTGTGTTTGGCCAGTAAAGCCTGGCAAACCCTAGGAGTGCCAAAACACCACTTTTCTTCATCTTATCAAGCTACAAAGGCTTCTATTACTTGCATACAACAAGTAAGTGGTCCAGTATCCCTTTTTCTCCATAAATTAAGCAAGTTGGCACCATATATTTTAAAACCCTAGCAAAGCTTTCTTGTATGTTTCCAAAATCATCTATTTGATCAAAATTACAACACTTCATAGACTTTGTCACCCTCAAATCATCATTTCCTGTACTTCATTCAATATCCCTCACTATTTCACTCACCTTGACCCACATGTCAGTCCCTCAAGTTTTCACCCTAAAAACATGGTAGAAGAGGGTCACATTAGTTCAGAAGAAGGGGAAAGACAGTCAAGGAGGCCAGCCAAGAAGGGAGGGAGAATTATTAGATTTGAAACCATTGATACCACAGAACTTATGGCATCACCACTTACAGTATCATGTTTCAAGTACATGGGTTATTTTGAGTTTTGCCAAAGGGTTGAAAGGGTGAATTTTCATCAGCAGGTAACTAAGCAGTTCATCCTCAATTCACCAAACAACCAGGTCACTTTAGTTGGGGTCACATTCACTATATCTCCTACCATCATATCATAGGCCACTGGAATTCCAAATTCATGAGAGAAATGGTTCAAGCAAAGAGATTTGCCTCACATTTTTTATGAGCCATATCTTAAAACAAGGTTTAAAAATGATAAGAAAATAATTTTCCCTTTCTCTTATCTCTTAGACAAGTATGTGCCATTAATGAAGATAATCACGAGGCATTTCACATGTGAGGGCAGGTTTTCTAGACTCTACTCATATCATATCATGTGTCTCATGCACTTTACCAGGGTAAGAATGCTCAGTTTGCCATATTACCTTGTTAGAAGTATTGACAAGATGACATATATTGCTCAGAAAAGGGATCCAGCTCATTAGATGCATAGTATTTTCCATCATTCCCTTATCAAAATGATATTCCTCCATCACTGATCAACTACGCATTGCTTGGGAGACCTTCATATCTAATGAAATATTCAATGAACCACCTACTCAGCCAGCTCCCTGCATTCCTCCATCATCCTCCACTCATCCATCTGCTTCTTCTCATCCACCATAGCTTAGTTATCACTCATCCTCAACAGATCATTTTTCACCAGCCACCTCCACACCATCTACATCACCATTTCATGTAGCCATTCATTCACCCAATATAGATGATGATAGTGATGAGGAACATGATGAGCATGATGGCAGTGAGGGACATGATGTACACGCTGAGCATGGTCAGAGTAGTATACCACAACGGAACAATTTACAGCCATTTGCTTTCACCTATTAGAGGGGAAAGAGGCAGGTGTTTACCCCATGGAAAGTGGGAGGGGCCTTGCCTTCGTCATTAGCATTACAAGTTAAAGGAAAAGAGAAAATGGTGGAGGAAGTAGAGGTCAAATAGCAGCATCAAAAACATGACACTGAAAAGGAGTTTCTCCTTGTGAACATAGATGATGAGGAGAAAGACAAAATCACTTAGGCTGCCTTGAAAGCAAAGGATGCCAAAATCAGGAAGCTTGAGACCAGTTTACAAAGGGTCAAATATATCATCTCCTTTTATGAGCAAGAGAACAAGCAGCTAGAGGTCAAGCAAGAATTGATGCAAACAATGTACGTCAAGGCAAAGAGGGAGGCTAAGAAGGCCAAGTTTTAGCTTGACGAGGCTTATGGAGATTATGGAGAGCTGGATGATGAACAGGGATAGAGAAAAAGACCAAGAACAAGAGGATTAAAGAGAGACTTAGAGATTGAAAGGCAAAAGGAGGAAGAATTGGAGGAGAAGCTCACTTTAAATGAGCAATTGGTCAAGGACATAGTTGAGAACAGAGAGTCTTGGCTTGAGAAGGTGAACACACACTTGGATACCCTCTTGGACAAAGCAAACAGAGATGTTGAGATATAAAGGAAGATGGCCAAGTATTATGCATGAAGGAACCAAGTGGAAGGAGCAAGCTCAAAAGAGCTCATGAGGAAATTGACAAATTGAGCAAGCAAGAGGAGAGGAGGAGACTTCACATACTTGCTGAGACATCCATACATGCCTATAACCTTTGATCAATCATAAAAATATATTTTTGGGCATGTTGAATTATTTTTGAGCTTGAAGGAAATTGTTGTGTTTTTCAGTCCAGTTTTTGCACAGCCATGGAGGGTAAACACATAGTGCCTTGGACGTTGCGCTCTTTTTTGAGACATCCATCGACAAGAAGTAAGCATTTTTGGGTTTCTAGTGATGCGTACATACACCCTGTACATTTTCTAAGCATTTGGAGGAAAAATGGTTGGTTAAAAGGTTAAAAAACACCCAAAAAATGACCATTCTACCCTCTTTTTGGCCTGGGTCTTGCGCGCTCAGCAGTGTTGGGAGATTTGGTTTTTTACTAGGAAAATGACATCCAAATTTAGAAATTCAAGTTGTTCTAGAAAGTCGATAGGTAGAGCTTTCCAACAAGCTATTTTGGGCCCAATTTGGACATCGGAAATCCTCCAAAAGTGCAGCAAAAGTTGAAGGGCGCGCCGGCACTTGGTGCTACGCATTGGCACTTGGTGTTGCGCGTTTGACACTTTGCCCAAAATTTTGCAGATTCGTCCCAGTTTTCACTTCTACCATGAAAGATGATGTTTTTACCCTTGTAATTGATAAGTTGAATGTAATTATGATTCTTCTAGAGCTTACTAGGGTAGATTCATTAGGTAAAACAAATTTATGAGGTGTGATGTATTAGTTTGTTTGGATTAGGGATGAGTCACTTTGACCACCCTATTTTCTTGTTAGCAGTTAAGATTTTGTTGGAAACAACTCCTCCTCTCATGGATTTGACTCCCTGAGCTTAGGATGAGTTGTTTGGGGTCCATATGATGCTTTTCCTCAGTCACTGTAGGGGTTGGACTCGGTGGGATGTTTATGTTTTGATTAGATACCATTTTGTATCAGTTACAGCAGGAGATGAATGAAAAATTGCAGCTATTTCTTTGGGATCCATGTGGTGTGATGCTTAGTTCAATTTTTCTTTTGTATCATGCATTAGAATGTATTTTCAACTCCATTTCATCATTTCATTTCCTTTATGTGAATGTATACTAGTCTAAGAGGCGAAATCCATATCTTTTATGCTCTGTTTTGGGTAGACATTTCACAGTCCATGTTTTCTTCAGTTTAGGAAGAATCCATGTGGTTTACATGCTCTTTCTAGCTCCTCACTTGTCTTTCCACCTCATCCATCAAACCCTAAGGTTTTGATCATTGTGCCTACCTTTCCCCATCAAACACCATGCAATTTTGACCTAATTTCCTTGCCCTAACTGTTTGGCTCTTTCTAATCCAGAAAAACCCTTCAAACAAATCAAATCAAAACCCTGTGCTACTATACATAGCCTAATATCATTTTATTGATCCATTCATTTTGGCTAAGATCCTTATGGAGAGAGCCCTCTCCTGGCCTATTAGGGCTATCTACTTGGCTAAGCATGGTTTGTGGTTACCTCAAAATTGCCTTATTTAGCCTAAGGTTCAATCCAAGTGCTAACATAGTGGCGACCAAACTGGGGAATGAAATATCAGAAATTAATCACTCCAGTAAGATTTTTTACTTAAATTCTTAAGCTTGTGGATGATGAGTTTTAGAATTTAATCATAGGATGATTGGAAAGTTGTAAAGCAATATCCTGATTTTCAAAATTAGACATATTGGCTTCCCGAAAATACAATAGATCCAATCCAGATCCGAATCCTCCAACCATTTTCAGTGATCCTCAAAACATTGGGTGAAAATCTAAGAAAGTTGTAGAGAGATCTAGTCTAACCGGAGAACAATCAAGTAAGGATTTCATTCCTAGAGTTAATTCACTCCCAGGAAGGTTAGAAACTTTGCAGGACATTGAGTTTGATATTAATTTTGAGCCGAGTTTATTTTGTAGTAAATCTTTAAGTTGGATTGATCAGATAGTTGTTGATTCCTTTATATCTCTTCATAACCTCATTAAAGATTTGTTTTCACACGATGAATCAGGGTCACAGCTTATTCACACTCTTGATCTCTTGCAGAACCTCTCTTCAAACTTAAACACTTGGGTGCAAAATAAGATTCATAGGCCATCTTTTGATTTTCAAAATACTTCTATTGCATCTACTACCACTCAAACTATCCCTCATCCTCCACCTTCTTCTTCACAGACTTTTCACACCACTTAGACTATTGTTAATTCCCATTTAATTATACCGAATATCCCAATCCCTATTTTAAATCCACCACCTCCCCCACCTCCAGTTATGGTTGGCCGATATGCACCCCTTGTTTTTCCTCAAAATCTTGGTTCCATGCCCCTTGATTATCAAACCAAAATGCCTTTGTTCAACAACACTCAAACTATTACAGCTCAATAGCATGTAGACAAGATGAATGATTTCTTTGACCTCCATGAAGTTGAAATTGAAGATGTGATGATGAGGCTATTTGTACAAAGTTTTGGAGGAGAAGTTCGGAAATGGTTTAGAGCCCTACCAACAGCTTCTATACCTACTCTACCTGTCCTTCAGAGGCAGTTCCTAGATCAGTGGGAGGTCAAGAAGAAGCCCCTTCAGATTTTGTCTGAATATGAGAACATCAAAAGAAATGTTGGCGAGAGCGTGCAAGACTATTGTGTGAGATTTAATGCAGTATACAATGCTATTCCTGCAAATATCAAACCACCAGAGGGATTGGATTTGCTTAAGTTTCCAGATGGGTTTGATGCCGATATGGCATATTAGTTACATGAACGTTATCCTACAAATCTAGAAGACATGCAAAAGAATGTTGTGAGCGTAGAAGCGAACTTGCTGGCCAAAAGAGCAAGAATGAGATCAGAGAAAAGAGTGATTGTGAAAGAAGAAACATCTACTTCAGATGAAAAAATGGATACATTGATTCGAAAAATGGAAAGGATGGTTGACCAGTTGTCCATCTCAGACAGACCTAAACCACAAATCCGGAACCCAAACTTTAGAGGGTAGCAACAACCCTAATTTTGAATCAAGCAAAGAGAGCAAAAAGCACCGGAACAACCAGCACAAGAACAACAATACCAAATCAAAACCCCATTACAGAAGAATTATGTTCAAGGAGTGGAAGAAGAAGAGGAGGAAGATCCGGTAAATGAAACAAATCATTTCTTCACTGCAAATGGTATGCCTATATTTCTGACCAAAGATGAGGAGTATGCATAAAGTTCTGACATTCTAAAGGATGAGGACTACATCTTAGAAAATGATGTTGTTTTGGAGACTGAATCTGATGATTATTAGTGTGGATATATGAATTCTTTGAGCACATAGTAGTAACAATACTCTTTGAGGAGTAAAGTTGTACCCGTTAGTCCTATTCAAAAGAGGAAGAATTTTCAGTAAAAGGATGATCTCTCAAACAATCAGAAAAGAGGAAAGGAGCATGCCGATCATAATCCTAGCAAGGTAAATCAGCCATCAACAAGTACAACTGCAAAAGAGAAAGACAATCAGAAAAAGGATAGTGTAACAAAGGAGAAAACAGATAAGAGGGACATTGTTGTCAAAGAGGTAGAAAAAGTCACATCTTTCAATTTAGAAAGTGAAATTGCTAAATTGAAAGTTTCCATTCCTTTGACCAAGCTTGTTAAGAATAGCCATTACAAACACCATGTGTCTAGAATACTACAAATTAATCCTTTGTCTGACATGGTGAATGTTAAGGATGATCATCTTGAGCTTATTTTTGGTCCAGCTATAGGTTGTTAGCTGGAAGATAGCTAGGTCTTGCCCTTTTATTTGAGTCTTAGACTGCATGAGTATATTCTTCATAATGCTATGCTTGATTTCAGAGCTTCTCACAATTTGATGCCCAAGGCTATCATGGAAAAGCTGGGCTTGGATATCATCCAATCGTATCATGATTTGTATTCATTTGATTCTGGTAGAATTCCCTGCATTGGTCTCATCAAATATTTAGTGGTTTCCTTAGATCAAATCCTAGCCAAGAATGTTTTGATGGACATGGTAGTAGCTGATATACCACCTCGATTCGGTATGTTGTTGTCTAGATCGTGGGGATCCAAACTCAAAGGCACTTTACAACTTGACTTCTCTTATGCTACAATCTTTGTTTTTGGTCAATTGAGGAAGTTGTACCGGGAAAAGAAGATGAAATATATGATCACTAGTAAAGAGAAGCCCATAAATCATCTGATAAATGTTGTACATACAGATTTAGAGTCTTTTATTTTGTACAATGATAGTGGATTGAATGATGTAGATATTCAGCTCATAGAAGTAGATGTTGTACCAGAAATTTCTGAGTGTTTTAGAGCAGTTCTTAATCAAGAAAAGAAAAAAGTGGCAACTCCTTCTGAGCGGCCTCCACAGGAGCAGAAAGTCAGTGAAGAATAGAAAAATGAAGCAACCAACAAAGGTAAGATTGAAACAATAGCAGAATTCCAACGTTTGGAAGATGAAGGTGACCTTTGGAGCATGGCTTTCGATGGTGCTTTGGGTAAGGATGGTGCGGGTATTGGAATTTGGATCCGAACTCTTGTTTTTCAGCAAGACAAAGTTCCAAGTAATGTTAGAGTGTGTTGCTATAAATTAGCTTTCTATTTCTTTAACAATGAAGTGGAGTATGAGGCATTCATTATAGGTCTAAAGATTTTAAAGAAGCTTGGTGTGAAAAGAATTTCTATTTATGGTGATTCAGAGTTAGTGATTAAACAATTCAAAGGAGAATATCAAGTGAAGCATTTGCAGATGAAATCTCATAGGAACGCAATCCTGGATATCTTGAAGATGTTTCTAGAATACACATTAACAGCGGTGCCGAGAAGTCAAAACATCATTGCTGATTCACTTGCTACAATAATGAGCAATCTGAAAATTCCAATGTATTCTATCAATGAATTTGAAATTCATGTCAAACATAGGCCTACTGTTCTTGATAATTTGAGATATTGGTAGGTTTTTTGGGATGGCAATGAAATTAATTCCTTTTTGTAGAATGAAGGGAAGTTTAAGGATGCTTTCACTGATGATGTTTGTGATTTCGATGAATAATACATTGAGGTAAATCAAATGGATGTTTTACAGCTAAAGGATAATGTTATTCCTAGAGGTCTTATACCTTTAGAGGAGTTGTTTGATCAAGATGATGTGGCGAGAAAAAAAACCTTGGTTCCTACCTAAAAAGGAGCTGAAGATGTAGACATTGGGATAGTGGACAAGTCCAAGCTTGTTAAGTTATCAAAAACATTATCCCCTGAGTCAAAGGCTAAGTATGTTAAGTTGCTTTCTGAATTTTCTAATGTTTTTGCGTGGGATTACTTAGATTTGAAAGTGTATGACAAGAACATCATTCAGCACACCATTCCTATCAAGTCAGATCAAAAACCCTTTAGAAAAAAGTTGAGGAGGATCAACCCAAAGTTGCTATCATCCATCGAGAAAGAGGTAAATAGATTGTTTAAAGCTGGTATCATTATTCCAATTAGATTCTGTAATTGGGTTTCAAACTTGGTCCCTGTACAAAAAAAGACCAAAGAGATAAGGTTGTGCATTGATTTCCGAAACCTAAATAAAGTGTCCCTGAAAGATAATTATCCTCTTACTAAGATGGACCACATTTTGCAAAGAGTAGTTGGAACATCACGGATGTCACTCCTAGATGGCTACTCAGGTTACAATTAGATTTTGGTGCACAAAAAAGACCAAGACAAAACTGCCTTCACAACACCATGGGGGACTTTTCAGTGTGCCAAGATGCCATTTGGGCCCACTTTTCAGTGGGCCATGGAGATAGATTTCGCTAACGAGAAAGATGTTTTCCTAGTGGTTTACTTAGATGACTTGATAGTATTTTCTGGTTCTAATGATGAGCATTTACACCACTTGAGGATTGTTTTTCAGAAATGCAGGGAGTTTTGGATTTCTTTAAATCCAAAGAAGATTATTTTTTCCATGGAGGAAGGTAAGCTCCTCAGTCATATAATTTCCAAAGATGGTATTTGTATTAATCCTTCTAGGGTGGAGGCAATTTAGCAAACAAACTTTCCGCGCAACGAAAAAGAGATCCAACCCTTCAACGGTAAGATGAACTTCTTACGCATATTTATACCAAATTTAGCTGAGCATTTGCGTGGGTTAAAGAATATGTTGAAGAAGGACAAAAATGTGAAATGGATTGAGGATGCCATGAAATATTTCAACTTGGTAAAGCTTTCTTTGACCATAGCTGCTGTTTTGATTAGTCTCGATTATACTCGTGATTTTATTATATTTTCATTTGCGTCTGAGCATACTTTGGCTGTGGTGTTGATGCAAAATAAGGATCAGGTGGAGTAGCCCATTTCATTTTTTAGTCGAACTATCGGAGATGCTGCTCTTCACTATAACATTATTGAGAAACAAGCTTTGGCTCTTATAAAGGCATTGAAGGATTTTTTAGTTTACATTCTACATTCACATACCATAGCATATGTTCCCAATGCGGCTGTCAAAGATGTCCTCATGCAAACTGATTCGGAAGGAAGAAGAGGTAAGGGGATAGCAGTGATGTTAGAGTATGATCTTGAGATTAAGCCCATGAAATTGATCAAAGGTCAAGGCTTGGAAAAACTCATGGCTGAGTCAAATCTTCATGCTTTAGACATAAATCTTATTACAACAATGTTAGATGAAGAAGATGGTGGCACACTCATTCAGGTATCAGAAATGTTTCTCAACTCACCTTGGTATTCCGATATAGCATATGTCCTTCAACATCTTTCTCTCCTCCTGGAATGTCGAAAAGTAAAGGTAGATCACTAAAACCGAAGTCTGCAAAATTCTGCATTTTGGATAGTGCTCTCCATTGGAAAGATCCAGGAGGGGTTCTTCTTAATTGTTTGGTTGAAAATGAAGCTCAGCAGGTAATGAATGATTTTCATAGAGGTGATTGTGGGGATCAAAATAATTTCCAGCTACAAGAGAAGATAAAGAAAATTTATGACCGCAAGACCAAGGCAGAAAAGTTTTAGCTGGAAGATGTAGTGCTACAATGGGATGCACAAAATGAAGAAAAAGGGAAACATGGTAAGTTTGACAATCTATGGAAAGGACCTTATAAAATCTCAGCCTATCGAGGAAAAAATGCATATTTATTGAAGGAAATGGATGGTCAAGAATTCTCAGGAGGATCGGTGAATGGTAGGCTCCTAAAACACTATTATTTCTAATGTAGCTTGCTGAAGTTGTTTCACTATCATTATATATACTAGCTTACTTTCCTTACAAGATTTGAAGTACAATGTCATTTGAGATTGGGGCCCGAAGTGAAGGCTATAAAGATTAAATGCTTTGTGTTGTTTTTAGTTGGTTTTTGAGTCAGTCTAGAGTCGGTTTTGAGTCAATTTTCAGTTTGTATCGAGTCATTTTTCAAAAATTTCAAAAAGTTTTCAATCTTTCATTTGTTTGACTGTATTGGCCCAATCAGCTAGGCACTTGGTCTACAGTGTTCTTGACACCTCCAAGGAGTTTCCATCCCTAATAAGGCCAATGTTAGTGTCATTATATGCATAATTCCATCAGGGATCAAATCCACTCTTTGCATTTTCATTGTAGGTGTCTCATACTGAAATTTTTGATCATTCCACTAGGTCATGCCCAAAAATGATCCACTGATGGTTGTCTTCTTCTTCTTAGAAAATCTAATTTTCCCTCATCAAATATATTTGTTGACCCATCTTCATGTTCCATTGAGTTATGGTTTTAGTTATATTATTTTTAGAGTTACGGCGGTCATATCTCCATTAGGTCTTATGGTTCATTTCCAAGGTCAAAAGCTTTGTTTTATTGCAAATAAAGGGCATAAAAGGTATGAGGAAGACCAATAAACAAAGAATGGTTGGTAGTTAGTCATGGTTATTGTACAAAATTCTTATTTCACTGATGTAATTTTCATCTCAAAAACATAAATTTCTTTGAGATGAAAACAAAGTATTTTAGTTTGTTCATATTTTTGATGTAATTCAAGTCATTTTATGTAATAATTGTTCCCATAAGCTGCCCAAGGCACTTCTCCTTGCTGCAAGGGAGGAATCATTGAAGAATCAACTCAATCAAAGCATCATCCACTTGAAAAGAGACAAAGAAAGAGAAGCATCAGATAGATATTTGAAGACAAAGTAAAAAGTTCCAAACAGACATTATAAAGTGGGATTTTCTAAGGAAAAAATCAAACTCATCCTCTATATAAGTTTTCAAAAGCATCTTTCAAACTTCATCATCTCTTTTGTACCCTAAGCTCTCCTTGGCAAAGAGGAAATTGAATGAAAATTTGAAAAAATTAGGTAGGTGTTGCGCGTTTCAGTTGGACATTGCACGCTAGGCAGAGTCACTGCACACCTATGCAGTGAAGGGCGTGTTTGCTAGACTGAGCCAGAGCAAATTTCAACAGCACTACACACCTATACATTGAAGGGCGTGTTTGTCAAGGATGCTGCGCACTGGCACTTGGTGTTGCGCATTTGGCTTGTAAAGTTTGGCAAACCCTAGGAGCACCAAAACACCACTTTTTCTTCATCTGCTCAAGCTATAAAGGCTTTTATTACCTGCATACAACAAATAAGTGGCCCAGTACTCTTTTTCTCCATGAATTAAGCAAGTTGGCAGCCTAAATTTTAAAACTCTAGCAAAGCTTTCATTTATGTTTCCAAAATCATTTATTTGATTAGAATTACAGCACTGCATATACTTTGTCACCCTCAAATCATCCTTGCTTGTACTTCATTCGATATCTCTCATTATTTCACTCACTTTGACCCACATATCAGTCCCTCAAGTTTTCACCTTAAAAACATGGCAGAAGAGGGTCACACTAGTTCAGAAGAAGGGGAAAGATAGTCAAGGAGGCTAGCCAAGAAGGGAGGGATACTTATTAGATTTGAAACCACTGATACCACAAAACTTATGGCATCACCACTTACAGTATTATGTTTCAAGTACATGGGTTTTTTTGAGTTTTTCCAAAGGGTGAAAGGGTGAATTTTCATCAGCAATTAACCAAGAAGTTCATCATCAATTCATAAAACAACAGGTCACTTTAGCTGGGGTCACATTCATTATATCTCCTGCCATCATATCACAGGCCACTGGAATTCCAAATGCAAGAGAGAAATGGTTCAAACAAAGAAATTTGCCTCGCAATTTTTATGAGCCATATCTTAAAACAAGGTTTAAAAATGATAAGAAAATAATTTTCCCTCTCTCTTATCTCTTAGACAAGTATTCGTCATTAATGAAGATAATCATGGGGTATTTCACATGTGAGGGCAAGTTTTCTAGACTACTCATATCATATTAGGATTCTCATGCACTTTACCAATGTAAGAATGCTCAGTTTGCCATATTACCTTTTCAGAAGTATTGACAAGATGACATATATTGCTCAGAAAAGGGATCCAGCTCATCAGATGCATAGTATTTTCCATCATTCTCTTATGAAAATGATAGTCCTCCATCACTTAGATCAACTAGGAATTTCTTGGGGGACCTTCATAGCTAATGAAATATTCAATGAACCACCTACTCAGCTAGCTCCCCACATTCCTCCATCATCCTCCACTCATCCATCTACTTCTTATCATCCACCACAGCTTACTTATCACTCATCCTCAACATATCATTCTTCACCATCCACTTCCACACCATTTCATGTAGCCATTCATTCACCCAATAGAGATGATGATAGTGATGAGGAACATGATGAGCATGATGGCAGTGAGGGACATGATGTGCACACTGAGCATGGTCAGAGTAGTATACCACAGAGGAACAATTTGCAGCCATTTTATTTCACCTATTAGAGGGGAAAGAGGCAACTATTTACCCCACTAAAAGTGGGAGGGGCCTTGCCTTCATCATCAACATTACAGGTTAAAGGAAAAGAGAAAATGGTGGAGGAATCAAAGGTTAAACAATAGCATGAAAAACATGACACTAAAAAGGAGTTTCTCCTTGTGAACACAGATGATGAGGAGAAAGACAAAATCACTCAGGCTACCTTGAAAGCAAAGGATACCAAAATCAGGAAGCTTGAGACTAGTTTACAAAGGGCCAAATATATCATCTCCTTTTATGAGCAAGAGAACAAGCAGCTAGAGGTCAAGCAGGAATTGATGCAAACAAAGTACATCAAGGCAAAGAGGGAGGCTAAGAAGGCCAAGTTTCAGCTTGATGAGGCTTATGGAGATTATCGAGAGTCGGATGATGAACAGGGACAGAGAAAAAGACCAAGAACAAGAGGATTAAAGAGAGCCTTAGAGCTTGAAAGGCAAAAGGAGGTAGAATTGGAGGAGAAACCCACTTCAAATGAGAAATTGGTCAAGGACATAGCTGAGAACAGAGATTCTTGGCTTGAGAAGGTGAACACATACTTGGAGACCTTCTTGGACAAACCAAATAGAGATGTTGAGATACAAAGGAAGATGGCCAAGTATTATGCATGGAGGAACCAAGTGGCAAGGAGCAAGCTCAAAAGAGCTCATGAGGAAATTAACAAATTGACCAAGCAAGAGGAGAGGAGGAGACTTCACATACTTGCTGAGGCATCCCTACATGCCTCTAACTGTTGATCAATCATAAAAATACATTTTTGGGCATGTTGAACCATTTTTTAGCTTGAAGGAAATTGTTGTGTTTTTCAGTCCAGTTTTTGCACAGTCATGGAGGGAAAACGCATAGCGCCTTTGGGCTGCGCTCTTTTTTGAGACATCCAATCAGCAAGAAGTTAGCATTTTTGGGTTTCTAGTGACAAGTACATACACCCTGTACATTTTCTAAGCATTTGGAGGAAAACTAGTTGGTCAAAAGGTCAAAAAACACCCAAAAAATGACCATTCTGCCCTCTTTTTGGCCTAGGTGCTACGCGCTGAGCAGTGTTGGGAAATTTGGTTTTTTTACTAGGAAAATGACATCCAAATTTAGAAATTCAAGTTGTTCTAGAAATTTGACAGGCAGAGCTTTCCAACAAGCTATTGTGGGCCCAATTTGGACATCGGAAAAGCCTCCAAAAGTGCAGCAAAAGTTGAAGGGCGCGCCTGCACTTGGCGTTGTGCGCTGGCACTTGGCACTGCTCATTTGAAACTTTGCCCAAAATTTTGCAGATTTGACCCAGTTTTCACTTCTACCATGACAGATGATGTTTTTACCCTTGTAATTGATAAGTTGAATGTAATTATGATGCTTATAGAGCTTACTAGGGTAGATTCATTAGGTAAAACAAATTTATGAGGTGTGATGTATCAATTTGTTTGGATTAGGAATGAGTCACTTTGACCACCCTATTTTCTTGTTAGCAGTTCATATTTTGTTGGAAACTGCTTCTCCTCTCATGGATTCAACTCCCTGAGCTTAGGATGAGTTTTTTGGGGTCTATATGATGCTTTTCCTCAGTCATTATAGGGGTTGGACTCAGTGGGATGCTTATGTTTTGATTAGATATCATTTTGTATCAGTTACAGCAGGAGATTAATGAAAAATCACAGCCATTTCTTTGGGATCCATGTGGTATGATGCTTAGTTCAGTTTTTCTTTTGTATTCATGTGTTAGAATATATTTTTGACTCCATTTCATCATTACATTGCCTTTATGTGAATGTATACAAGTATGAGAGGCAGAATCCATATCTTTTATGCTTTGTTTTGGGTAGACTTTTCACAGTCTATGTTTTCTTCAGTTTAGGAAGAATCCATGTGGTTTACATGCTCTTCCTAGCTCCTCACCTGTATTTCCACCTCATCCATCAAACACTAAGGTTCTGATCATTGTGCCTACCTTGCCCCATAGAACACCCTGCAATTTTGACCTAATTTCTTTTCCCTAACTGTTTGGCTCTTTTTGATCCAGCAAAACCCTTGAAACAAATCAAATCAAAATCTTGTGCTACTATACCTAGCCTAATATTAGTTTCTTGACCCAATCATTTTGGCTGAGATCCTTACGAAGGAGCCTTCTCCTAGCCTAATAGGGCTAGCTACTTTGCTAAGCGTGGTTTGTGGTTACCCTAGAATTGCCTTATTCAGCCTGAGGTTCAATCCAGGTGCTGACACACCATATAATGAAACTGGCGCCATTTCATAACAAAGCTCAATTGCATCATCTATAGTAAAATCACACTCTTGCATGAAAGAAAACTTTTCCAACATATCTGTAATTCCCAGTAGTAGAACCATTTGTTGGCTTAGGGGGTCCTGACCTAGGTTTAGAGTTAGTTGCGCCAACCAACAAAACCCTACATTGTTGGCCCTTTCAGCAACACACTGCATAGTGCAGGTTGCTGAACCAGATTTAAATAGGAATGCAAAAAATTACATAGATAACCATAAACACAGAGATGAGTAGAAATAATACTTCATTTCATTAATGTAAAATACCGAAATATGCATACAAACAGAAATGGAAATAAACGAGCTAGGGTGATGGTAGCTTATCTCTGAGAAGAGATGTGGTGGCTACATGCCTCTGAACTGCCTTACAGTGAGGCTCAAGGGCCTTTTTATTATTGAACAATAAGATCAACCCTAGACAACCAAAACCCTAACCCGAGGAGATGTAACACCAAGAGTTTATGGGCCCTGTTGGGGTGAGTTTGACAACCAACTTCCCGGGGTTGCGACTTGGTCATATTATCTTCGTTTGATGCGCATGATAACCCGTTGGAAAGATCTCTCCAAGGACTACGACTAAAAAGATGTTCATAGATGAAAAATTAATGGTGGTATATTTCCAAAAAAAATTCGTTTAGGGCCTCAAAACGGCTCCGAAAGTTTAGGACCCGAAAAACTGCTAAAAATAATAAATTGTGCTACAATTAAGGAAACTGAAAAATTGAAAGAAGCAATGGTGGGGTCCAAGTGGAATTGGCGGGTGGCCACCAATATCCTCCTAGATCATTTCTCCCCCCTTAGGAAGCAATGGTCCCCATTGTGTTGAGTTCCTCCACGAGATGAGGAAACTTCTGCTGAACTTGGTCCTTGGTGAGCCACTTGCCTTGGTGAAGGAGTTGGCCTGCTTTGACAACTCGATACAGTTGGATATTCTGCTAGCGAGTGTTACACAAAAATATCGTCACCTTGATTATTTGCAGTCGGTGTAGGCCTATCATCACCTATACCAGCTTCCTAAGCAAGTCTTAAGCCTCAGCTCTTCAAAACAAGCTTGAGAAAAGAGAGAAAGACATCAAAAAAGCAATATAACTCTAGTTCCGCACTTTATCTTAGCTTTTCCTGCGGGCCCGCACCTTTTGTTCAAGATATCTGCATACTTATATGCTCTGTATGTAAAGGGGAGGGTGCGTACTCCTGTAAAAGTCAAAAGGCGCAATATTTATCTTAAAAAACTCATCTTGGGTTAATTCTAGAGTTTTCTAGAAGAATTTGTTACGTGGATTGTTCGCTCCAAGTGGTTCATGCATCCCATCATAGGAGGAACTAATCCCTTGTTGAGAGGAGCTATCCCTTTGAAGGAGGACTCTATCCCTTTGAAGGAGGAGCTGGTAACTGATCCCCATTGCACTATAAATTGAGGCATTGGGTCAGTGGCCAGAGAGGTTAGAAGCTGAACTTTTGAGGGTAAATGCTAATGAAATCAAGACTTCCTATTTGAGCTTAAGAGGAGAGATCACATACCTTTTTGGCCCCATTAGGGAGTGAGTGAAGCTTGTCAAAGTAGAGGAGACTTCTTGTTGGACCCTGGAAGGAGCTTGTACAGCGTCAAGGCAAAGGTTGTAAGATTCTTTTCTTTTGAATTAATACAATCAAGCTCATTTTTCTCAACAAGTATCTTATGCTATTTTTTTCATGGACTCGTTGACTTTCATGTTAAATAGGTTTTATAATATTGGATATTCAGGTGCTATTTCATTGTTTGCCTTGTTTGTGCTTGCAGGTTTGCAATAAAGGAACTTACTTGGATCAAAGAAGTGAAGGCATCTCCGAATTTGTGTTGGACATGAGGTAGGCCCTTAAACACACTTGTTTCCCATTACTTATAAAGTGCATTTAGAGAAAGATAGTGTTTGGTGGGTTTGTTTGTCATTAGGTCTTCATTAGATTCTAGGAAGGTCTGTCTTGTCTGCAAGATCGACTGATTCCGCGTAACAAAATGGCGACTCCGCTGGGGACTTGATTGTTTTCCTTGATTTTCTTTTACTTGAGAAACTTTCCTTTTTGTTTCTATTTTTGGCTTGTTGTGTGTGGCTTTGGGTAGACTTAGTTGATTTAGCTTTGTTTTTTCTTTTTCATTACTTTAGTTGAAGTTCGCAGCCTGCGCTTATATCACAGTGCGTACCTGTACGCACTTTGTTTTTGTGCACAGAGCGTACCCACACCTGGGTAAGCTCTGTAGCTGCGTACCCTGCTAAATTTTTGAAAATTTTGACTTTTTCTCTTTCAGTTAGTTTTATTTTGTTTTTCTAGTAATTGTCTTCTGCCCATACATGCATGTGACTGGTTGAAATCTTTCCTTGGATTGTTTCATTAGCATTAGGGTTTTAGGTGAAATTCCTAGAAGTTTTGCTTGTTGGGTTTGTTTTTCGATTTGGTTGTGTAGTGGCTCTGAGCTTAGAGGCTATAGGGACTTCAGATCACCTTAGTGTCTACCAGTCTTCTTATGAGTCTGACCATTTATGAAATCTCCCCTTGTTGAGGAATCCGCTTTGAGTTTTCTCTTTACAAAACTTCGAAAAGCTTGTGATTGAAAGTTTGGATTTTTCATTTTCAAAAGGAAAACAAAATTGGTTGTTCTTGACTTATTTGTGATTCTGGACAAATTAGTCCTTGGTTTGCTTGTGACCAAGTAAAACATCCTCAAAAAGACCTTTTTGTGAGCTTTTTACTTCAAGTAGGTTTTCTTAGTTTGTAGATCTTAAGTTTGCTTTATTCAATAGTTTTATCAAATATTTGCTTTAGTAATAGTTTTAAATGTTTTTTAACAAAAAATGAAAGGTCTCTTTCGAAAAAAGTTTGTTCTTAGTAGCATTTGAGTTTTCCAATGAAAAGAGAAATTCTTGTGGAGATAATTAGTTGTCTCATTTTTGAGTGCATTGAAACGAATACTCTTCTTTTGATTTGATCGTTAAAGAAAGATTTGTGTTTTTAAGTATTTGCATCTTCCAACTCTTTGCTAGATAGAACTTCATTGAAGAGAAAAGATTAGTTAGTCATCTTAAGTGCATTTTTGTAGTGACTTTGAGTCAAGTCTTTACACCATAAGTTTCATCTCCATCACCTTTTGACTTAATCAGAAACCACTAAAAATCACGCTTAATATAAAATTAATCTAGCAAATTTTTTATTTCTAGGGCTCTGATACACCAATATAGCTTAGGCTTGTATCTTGGAGTAGGGAGTAATTAACTCTCCAAGATAGTGAAACAAACAAGTAGCTTTATCTTGTGGTAGGAGAAATCCAATTGTTGCATCTATGCTCTGGGAAAGCTCCTCTTAAAGGAGAAGCACGAGATCATGTCCGAACTAGTGTGGGAATCAATCCTTCCTTGGGAACGATGCCAGATATTCACGTATTACAAACGGTAAACCTCGGATTATTGTCGAGGAGCCTGGGGTCACTTGTTTGTAAACCTCGGTTTATGTCGAGGAGCCTTCAAGGGGATTGAGCTTGCTACTCTGCCCTTACGTGCGTATCGGATCGTAGACTATTCCCCCAGGTATATTTGTTTCTATTGGTAACCTTAGTGACCATATTATCTAGGATTCTTCCTAAGGTGACAGTGGCGGGAAGATCCCACTGTACCTGGAGCAGACGTCGGCTAGATTCACTTGGATTTTCTGGGGGGTTCTCTTCACTGGAGAAGGTTTAGTGGAGAAACTTGTGCCAATATATTCATTAAGTAGGTTTTCGGGGTAACTGTTCCAACCGCTATTTCTGTATTAAACTCTGCGACGTTGGATTTCATCACCAACTAGTGTTTTCGGTACGGAAAGTTACTGTTTGTGTGTGATTTGATCTCCTAGATTCTTTAGGCGTGTGATTCAATTTGTTTGGTTATTTAGAGGCTTTAGGTGGTTTTCATTGAGATTTTACTTTGTTTTCGTGTGAAGTAGTTAAAAGTTTTTAACCGTGGCTGAATTACCGAGGAAGTCCCGTAGACTTCAGGAACAAACCTCCTGAGTTTTCACCAAGCCAGCCTGAAGGGCTACGGGCCCTGGTAACTCCTAAAGATAGTAGAAGTGGGTCACCTGAAAGAGGAGAATTTGCTTTGGTGGGATATCCTGATTTTTCAGCGTTAATAGCAGATTATAGTACGCAGCCTATATCTGTTTTATAAGTTATTGGTAGTGTTTCATCTACTAGTGATATAGGTGAATAACCTGAAATATCTGAACCTGAATCTAAAATTGCTGCTTCTCCAATATCAGGGTTTGCTTCTCCAGCTTTTAGTGGTCCTACTTCACCTAGGGTAGAAGCAGTAATTACCCAAAATCTTCCTTCTAGATTAATAGCTATTGAAGAACTTGCTATTCCGGAAAAATAAGAAGGCATCCCTATTCCAGAAGATCAACCTGTTATAGGCCTTAGGGAGCATGAATCAATCTTTTACAGTCCACCTAGGAGCAGTGCTTGGTATCTTTCATTGACTGATTTTTTGGAAAACCCGGGACTAAGTTTTTCACCACCTGTATTTCTTATCACCCAACACCTAGAGGTTACTATCCTCCGTTAAATATGTCCAAACAGTCGTCCATGTTTTCTCAATCTTCGGAAGCCTTTTTGTATGGCGGTCCTTCTGTTCCCACTGGGTATCAGTCCATTCCTGGTACTTTTTCGGGAGCATCTCCTTGACCTATTGAACAAGGGTTGTTAACTGGAAATAATGGTACTAAACCGTTAGGTGTAGAAGATATTCTCATGATGACAGGTTCTATTCCCAATCCTCAACCTCAAGGTGGCCAGTTACCACCTGGGGGGCAACCTCAAGGTACTCAGTTTATGCCTGGGGGGCAACCTCAAGGTACTCAGTTTGCGCCTAGGAGGCAACCTCAAGGACAGTACATACCTACGGGACAGTACGTTCCTCAAGGTCAAACCTAGACTCAATATGTACCTCAAGGTCAGCCTCAGTATCAATATGTACCTCAAAGTCAACCTCAATATCAATATGTACCTCAAGGTCAACCCTAGTATTAGTACGTGCCTTAGGGTTATCAACCCCAAGGTCAGTACCCAACCCAAGGTTACCAACCACCTTCTGGTCAATCATATTATCAAACCTACCCTCAACCCGGTTATGGTCCTCAATATCCTCAACCTGTTATGGGTCCATACCCCGGAACGAATTTAGTGTGGGATCCATCTCAATCCCAACAGGTGTTGCAACTGAATGTACAGTTGTCATCTCAAACTGGACAACCCTTGGTTTCTGGTTCATCCCAGCAACTTGTCCAGTCTACTGTTCAAACTTCTGCACCTTCTGTAGTTTCTCAGTCTGGGCCTAGTACACCTCGTACTCCGCCTCAAATGTCTGCTGCAACTACTGCAACATCTGCTGCATCTACTCCACCTTCTTCTGGAGTATCGACAACTCCGGTTTCTACTGTCCCTGTATCTACTCCTCAGACATCTTTACCTCAGTCTGGACCCACGGTCCACACTTTGGTTCAGATGCCTGTAGGAAAACCAGGTTTAAGTACGGTTGTCACCACTCAACCTCAGTTTAATCAACAACCGTACCAAGGACAATACCAATACGGTCCTGCTTCACAACAACTGGTCTATCAGTATCAACCGTACCCTGGGTATACATATCAACAACCTCAGCAACCCTAGTATGGTCCGGTTAATCCTGGTTTTCCAGGAGGACAGAATATCCTAAATGAAATTCCAATTCCTAGTTATCTTGGATATCCTCCTCCTGGGGCTGGTCTGCAAACCCAGAGTTTTAGGGACCCTAATCGTCAGTTACCGTTTATCGCAACTTTGGAGTTACCTGACTTGATGCGCCTTACGAACGATCCAATTAACTATCTTTAGTATTGGCCACCAATGCCGCATAAGTTTCCCAATGATATTTCTAAGTTCGAAGGTAAGCCAGGAGAGGACCCGTCGAACCATGTGATGACTTATCACCTCTGGTGTGCGTCTAATTCCATTTCAGATGATTCAATTCATTTATGACTTTTCCAGCACACTCTAATTAGTCTTGCGGCCAAGTGGTACATCGAGTTACCGCGAGCCACCTTTTATAACTTTAGTCAGTTAGCTACTTCGTTTTTAACTCATTTTCAGTTGCCAGTCAGATATGACAATGGCACAAAATTATTAACTTTGTTAAAGCAGTCAACGTCCACTTACATTTCAGATCACATTCATGAATGGAGATGTCGATGGAATTTAGTGAAAGTTTTTATCTCGGATCAGATCTTAGCTGAATGGTTTGTAAAATCTTTATTGCCCAAGATCACTGAGGATGTGGCTAAGGCCAGAGTTGTTACTGAGGAGCAAGTAATTGCTCAAGCACAATACCTTGAATTAGTTTATACTCAGTCGGGTACATTACACGAGAAAATCCCCGATCTACCCAAACAAAATCAAACCGCTGCAGCTCCTTTAGGGTCTCATGCTGCTGATGGTATGATTGGTACAGTTAATACCAAAAGTAAGAAGAAGTCTTCCAAGAATTCTTCTCCTATCATAACCTTTCCAGATTCCTCGACAGGAGATTCTTCCGCGGAACTTTCCGCCGATATTCATGTTGTAGAGTCATATACAGCTAAATCAAAAACCGGAGGTAAGAAGAAAGGGAAGAAGAAGAATAAAACATATAAGAATTCGAAAGAGAAACCAGAAAAAGTGGAATCAACTGATGAAAAACGCAAACGTCGTTATCCGTGTCTCATTTGTGATGAAGAACATTTTACGAGAGACTGCCCTCATCGAGCAGAGGTTGCGAAAATTGTCAAAGGTTCCCAAACTCCTACTGTTTTGAAGGATCCTTTTCCAAATCAAGACAATAAAATGATAGGTTCTTCCTCCAGTGCCAATGAAGAACCCATATTGATGATGTCCCATGTTAGGATTGCGACTCGATCGCAAGATTATGGCAGTAAAAGTCCTGTTGATGGTAAAGAAGCAGAATCTTCTCATTCGAACCCATCAACCTCAGCTCCCAGTTCCAATCCACTACAGATCGAGAAACCTAATCCAGACTTAGTAATCAAACCGCCCGCCAAGGGTATACTTCGAAAGTCTGCTTTCAATCCACATGCGAGAGCGGCTCAGAACTATAACATTGTTGAGGACTTAGCTGTTTCACCCTTAGCAATGTCGGCTTTGGAAGTGCTGCAATCATGTCTAGCACAGTGTAAATTACTTTTGTCGGCTATCAGAGCTGTTGATGTTCAGGATCTGAACCTTATAATCTTTGATCTAGAAAATAGTGCACCGTGCTTACCTCATCAAATGGCTGGCCAGATTCCAATGATAGTCAAAAACAGACCTGTTCATAGGACTGTGATTGATGAGGGATCTTCCACGTGTATTATGTCGATACAGTGTTGGAGATCGCTTGGTTCTCCTTCCTTAAATCAATCCCCGACGATTATAAAGGCCTTTGATGACTGTGGGTTTCATCCTTTTGGCATTCTACAGGATTTACCTATAGGGGTTGAAGGTAAAACCGTTAATCTAGATGTGGAGGTGGTTGATGCCCCTCTAGATTACAACCTTCTCTTGGGTTGTAGTTGGTCTTACGTTATGACAGTTGTTGTCTCATCAGTCTTTCGGCTTATAAAGTTCCCTCATAATGGAAATATCGTAACTATAGACCAGTTTTCATACTTTTCATCCGACCCAGCCTCTGCTGAGAGCATTCAACATGTTGGTAAAGCGACGATCCCTTATAAGGATGTTGGTGTAGGGTTAGTTAAAGATTCTGGTTTACTGGTCACTTTTCCTTTCCCTCCTATCAACGCATCGTCTTCTACTGCAACCATTCATATGATTTCATCAGGAACCATTTTTAATGATGATCCTTGGATCATACCGTCTGAATCTGAGATAGACTCATTTGGTACTCTTATGCCTTTGAGTCCGTATGAACTTGCATATCAGACCGTGCAGTCGTTTTCTGACCCAACATCAACCCAAATCAACTTAATGAACGTGGTCCATGAGGAGTCACTTTCGACATCAAACTTGGATTTAATAACGTTTTCCGAACTTGTTCAATCAGATGAGAAAATTCGTGAAATCCTATGCGTCGATGAGTTACCATGGGATGATCTTCATCACAGATCTTCGTTTTTACCCGAGAGCGATTGTTTTGAAAATGATTTTTCATCAATATTTACGACTGAATATGTTAAGGAAACTCAAAATCCAATGAAACATCTTGATTCCGAGTTAAACTTGGGAAATATTTCTCAAACTATTCCCCTTGATATTTCAGTTAAGCCTGGAATTGTTGAAAATGTTCATATAGGTGCCTCTCATACGGAAGATGAAGTTCAAACATATAAGGCCCTATTTCAAGAATTTCGTGGTGTGTTTTCCTGGTCATATGAGGAAATGCCAGGAATTGACCCAACAATTTTTGTTCATGAGATTAAGACTTACCCGGACGCTAAACCCGTTCGGCAACGTTTGCATCAGATTCACCCACGAAAAGCTGCTGCAATTAAAGCAAAAGTTGAAAAATTATTGAAAGCAGGTTTCATTTATCCGATCCCGTTAACGGATTGGGTATCAAATATTGTTCGCATGAACAAAAAGAAAGGGACAATAAGAATATGTATCGACTATAGGGACATTAATCGAGCATGTCCAAAGGACAATTACCCTACTCCCTATATCGATCAAATTATTGATGATTGTGCCGACAGTGAAATTTTCTCCTTTATGGATGGCTTTTTCAGATACAATCAAATCAATATTCTGCCTACTGATCAACCAAAAACGGCATTCATTTGTCCGTGGGGGACATTTGCTTATTGCAAATTACCTTTTGGGCCTAAGAACGCCGGCGCAACTTTTCAATGGGCCATGTCTTATGCTTTTCATGATATTAAACACATTGTGCAACCCTATCTCGATGACTTGCCTACTCATTCATTACATCGAGCTGATCACCTCGCCCATTTACGAGCAATCTTTATGAGGTGTAGGCATTATCGGATTCGGTTGAACCCACACAAATGTGTCTTCTATATAGAAACGGGTCGATTGCTGGGATTTGTAGTTTCGAAAGCCGGCATTCCCGTTGATCCTTCGAAGGTCGAAGCTATCATCAAATTGCCTCCTCCTTCGAGTCTTTGCCAACTCCAAAGTTTGCAAGGGAAAGCAAACTTTTCACGTCGATTCATCCCTAACTACGCCGAGATCACAAAGGGTTTTACCCTGTTGTTGAAATAGAATACTTCATTCTTTTGGGACGAGATAGCTGAGAAATCTTTTGATGCGCTAAAACACATGTTAATCCATGCACCGTTGTTGCATCCTCCCAACTACAATCGGGACTACTTCTTGTATCTCGCCGCTTCCTATTCCACCATCGGAATGGTGTTAGTTCAGGAAGATGAATTCGGTACGGAACATGTGATATATTACCTTAGTCGCACGTTAAATCCAACTGAGCTAAAATATTCACATGTGGAGAAATTGGAATTGGCAGCCGTTCAAGCTATCCAACGTTTTCGTCATTACATTTTACTACGCAAAACTACAGTTATTTCCGATTGCAACCCTATGATCTATATTTTGAACAAGCAATTGCTGGGGGGCAAGTACTCCAAATGGATTGTCATCTTGTAGGAGTTCGACTTGGAATTTGAAAAATCTAAGTCAAAGAAATCTTTAGTTTTTGCGGAATTAATGTGTGACTTCCCGTGTGTTGACACAGAAACTATGGTAGAGGAGCACATTGCGGACGAATCCTTGTTTCTAATTAGAACTTTAGATCCATGGTACGGGGATATCATCATTTATCTCCAAACCCAAACTTTTCGGCCAGATATTTCACGATCAGACCGTCGAAAAATATGATTCCAATCCCAACAATTCAAAATTATTGGAGATACTCTTTATCACCGTGGGGCGGACTATATTTTTCGACGTTGTTTGACTCATGAGGAAGCTGAAAAGGTCCTCAATGACTGTCACTCTGGAGCGTGTGGCGGTCATATGTCTGGGTATGCCACTGCCCAAAATATATTGCGCGCTGGCTATTTTTGGCCGTCTATGTTTAAAGATTGTATTATTGCGGTCCGAAAATGCCACAATTGTCAAATTGTTGATTGAAAGATGCGCGCTCCACCTGCTCCTCTTCACCCTATAATTGTTGTTGGTCCTTTTGCCAAATGGGGTATCGATTTTATTACATGTAACCCTCACTTGGCCAGGGGGCATGCGTATATTATCCTTGCGGTAGATTATTTTACCAAGTGGGCTGAGGCGATGCTTACATTTGAGGCAGATGGAAAAACAACTACAATTTTCGTATTCAATCATATCATTGCTAGGTTTGGTGTTCCACAAGCGATTATCACTAATCATGGGTGTCATTTTCAAAATGTTATGATGACAGAACTTACAGGCCAGTTTGGTTTGCATCATGACAGTTCAACTCCTTATTATCCACAAGTTAATGGCTTGGTTGAAGCCATCAACAAAGTTCTAGTCATCATGATCCGACGAATCATTGGGATTCATCAGTCGAATTGGCACAACATGCTATTTTCAGCACCGTGGACGTATCGAACCTCAGTTAAAACATCAACAGGGTTCACTCCTTTCCAACTAGTTTATGGTGTAGAAGCTGTGTTACCTATTGAGTGTGAAATCCCGTCATTGCGAATGGCCATCGAGTTACTTCCAGCTACTTCCGAAGAGGAAAGACGTTTGTTATACTTGGCTCAGCTAGATGATAATCGCCGCGATGCTGCATTAGCGATCGAATCTCATGCCAAACGTATTAAAGCTCAGTATGATCGAAATGTGACCCCTCGAAAATTTTCGGAAGGAGATCTAGTCATTTTGTACGATCAAGCAAATGATAAATTAGGCGCTGGAAAATTCGTGCCTATGTGGCATAGTCCCTTTGTTGTCAAGCGAAAGCTAGTGAAAGGGGCCTATGAATTGGTAGACTTTGACGGGGTCTCTTTAGGTAAACCCAGAAATGGTCTTTACCTGAAAAGATATTATGCTTAAAACGAGTGTGGGGATTTTTTAGTTAGGTTAGTTTTTCTTCTAGCTGGTGTGTTTTAGATTAAAGTGTGCTTAGCTTAGAGATTGAGTTTTCCGTCGTTATTCCTGCTTATCTTGGTTTTACATTTGATGTCGCAGATGTCGACACCTCTTCAAACATATATTGATTTCGCTGATGGCGATTGTCGTAGTACACGGAATATTTCTTCCGCAGCTTGGGTTATCTATTCGCCCTCTGACGAGTTGGTATCTATGCATGGGGTAAGCCTCGGTCAAACAGAAAACAACATTGCAGAGTATAGTGCAGTGGTGGAGTTATTATCTGAATCTATTTCATTTGAGATTCGGAGTTTGATAGTGAGGTTAGATTCTGAACTCGTTGTATTACAGCTTAATAGAGTATACGCCATTAGAACTCCAGTTTTATTAAGATTATTTTTTAGAGTGCGTCTCTTGGAACGTGAATTTGACTATATTGAATATCAGCATATTCCAAGATCTTTAAATACATTAGCAGATGCAATTGCTTCTCAAATGTTAAGTAGACATATGCAATAATCATACAAGTAAATTTGAAAACATTCCATAATATGTTTAACAAGACAAGCTGGTAATAACGATATCATATATATAGGAGTGTGTCAAAATAATACATCGTCCTCAATCATAGGTTGAAAAACACCTTATGATCGGCAAAAATGATAAGTACAAAAAAGAAAAAATGTCACATGTGACTACAATAGGCGATCATCCCATCACTGGTGATGATCTCGATAGGAAACCACTGCACGGGCCACCTTACAAAGGAACCTCTTAAAGGGTCTTGGGACTCCAATCACGTAACGCTGAAGTCAACGAGGGATGTCATTTATACTGGTCTCGGGCATGTCCCCTCTTAGGTGCTCTAAATGGCTCTCCAACTCGGCTAAGGTCTCTGCTGATTCGTCCTGTGGGGCTGGAGCCGGTGCAACTGGTTGTTTCCTCTTGTAAGGTCGGAGAGCGGCTGGTCGCCGTGGGCCCACATCTGCATTTGAAACTTTTTACTATTAGTTTTGGGACGATATAAAACAACAAAAAATTTAAATTAGAAAAATGTTGAAAATGATTTTACCTACATCATCCCATTGCTCTACTGGTGGAAGAGCCATGTCTGGGTCTCCACGAAGATCAACCCCAGCATAATGAAAGTCCTGGATAGCAAAAACCTGGTTTTCCAACCATTGGAAATACTCAGGTTTGAACCGAACGACCTCGGTCCCCTCATCAGGATGATGGGCCATAACTGCAACCCATCGCATCAGTTTGGGCTCTCGAGGAAGCCCAGCTCCAACAGTAAGCTGTTGTGGGATCAACATCGGAACCCTCTCCAGGCCAAAACTCACAACTATAGCCCCATAACCAAAGGTCTTTAGCTGTCCGTTTTTGGCCCTGGTCAATTGGCCCTTCACATTGGCCAACACAGCATCATACCAGTTGAAAATGGTGCTTCGAAAGCAATCAACTGCCATCCGCATCTAGGATCTGGTGGCAACGTGTAGCACTGCACTTTCGCAGAGTCTGGTAACTGTGAATGCTATAACCATGAGTTCAGGAAGGGATATGGTTTTGATATCTATCCCTTTGTCCCAGTTCTGGACATTGCAAAACTCTAGGCAGAGGCTCTCGACAGATTGGCCACCTGCCCTGGGCCCAAATAGAGTCAAGTGTTCACCCCTCCTGGTCAAACCAGTCAATAAGTATATGTCAGCTGGCTCGATTTTGAGCTGTTGTCCACCAATAAAGAAACATTGGTCTTATATACTCCATCTATCAACCAGCCACTGCAAAAAGTCCACCTGGGCCCTCATGCCAGGTATGGCCCAGAACTTGTACAAGCCACATGCCTTCAATGCATCGATCGAAGGTTGATGATTCATCGCGGCGAGGTCCAAATCCTCGTGCTCCTGTTATCGCCAATCAAGCATGATGGATATCCTACAATCAAGTAAAAAGGTGAATTAGAATATGAAAAATTGATTTCATTGGGTATTTTTTGAGTTAGTTAGGTTTTTGTAAACCTATTCGTGGGGTATGCACCCCCTTGTTAGGGACAGTGCGTGGGGTTCGCACCTTGCTTTGATGGCAGGTGCGTACCCCGACCTTTTTGTCCATTGCAAAAAAGTCGGGGTACGCATGTTCCCTGTGGTGAACCTGCAGGCCCCCGCGCGCGGGTTTCTAAACATAAAAACCTCCTAAAAACACAATTTAAGCCCTAAAAAACAATTTCAAACGGACAAAAATGAAGAGTAGGATGATGTGGATTACCTAGAGGAGACGGCGTTCGATTCCGACAGATGGATTTTCCGCAATCTTCGCAGGAAGTTTCTGGTCAAAAGCCATTTTTTCTCAACCAAATCTCAAATGGTAAAAATGAATGGTAAAAATTCCTTTTTATAAGTTTTTTGGGTAAATAAATTCTAAATTTGTTTATGTTTCATTTTAAAAAGGTGTTTTTTGCGACATTTTAACCTATTATTAAACAGGTATGAGTAATGTTTGAGTTTTTGTTCAGGATAACAGATTTTCAGGCGAAATCAATCATTTTCAACAAAAAACCATTAGAGTCATCTTTAAGCTCTTTTCTGACTCCTAAAACATGAAAATATTGCCGAGTTTTTCTTTTTAAGCTCGTTAAACCGGAACTAAAAAGACAGTCCTCTTACAACCCTTTTCTAACCATAAAAACACGAAAACATTGTCGGGTTTTGGTCATTTCAAATTTGATATTGGTCATAAAACGACGTGTCATTGATTTCTTTTTTACTTTTTCGGATCAGAGGCACTAATTACCAAAAGTACTCCTTGGTCGTAAAAGATCAAGTGGTTCTCTCAAGTATTATTTTATACTTTTTCAGGCTTGGGAGACACAAATTTACGAAAAATTCAACCCTGGAGTCTCCTTAAGTTTTTTCAGACTCTCTAAAAATGAAAAACGTCGAGTTTCTCCTATACTGGACTCGTTAAATTTTGACAGTAAAGGACTTGTTCAATTACTAACAGGAACTGACCACTCCTTCTTAGGGTTCGAATTTAAACTAAGTTGGACTCATCCAAAGGGTGAGCTTATAATCAAGCATATGTTATCCTCCTCAAGCTTGTAAAACATAAAGAGGTACTTGCCAGAAATGGTGGGGGAAAAGAGAGAAAAATGAGCCTGTTTGTCATACTTTGTAACCACTCTTGAACACGACATTTTCATTCACCTGGGTTGGGAAATCCTTTACCTAACAGTTGATCAAACCACATTGAAAGTCTTCAGCCAGTTTCTGGGTATTAACTTTGGGTCAATCGTCACCAAACCATCTGTCATGTCGTTATGTGTTCAAGAGGTCTGTGCGAATAAGCCATTTATCTGCAAAAATATCTGTCATTCCATCTTGACCATCCCTGAGTCAGTCCTTGCAACTAAATTTCTTCAAACTTGATCTATGATTTCATGTCGTGTGCTTGCCTACGACGGATCACTTTCTATCTACTTCAGCTCTTTATCTAGAAAGATGATCTAGAAATTGCCAATACCTTGGGATCTGCATGCCTCAATGGCAGGTTTCTCGTCTTCAATGACAGGTTGCATCATTGACCTTCGATTGAAGGATTCCATGACATGTTCAACATCGACACATCTAATCACATCTCATGGATTGTACTGAGTACTTTGAGAGCCATTGTCATTATTGGTGGTTTCTATCACACTTGTTAACAGTTTACATCATCGACTGGTAATCAAGTGGTTTCTACCAGGTTCGACTTCGACACATTCATTCACATGGATAGAATCGTACTATTTCGAGAAGTAGAAATGAAGACCCTGGATCTAGTTTCCACCATCCAGGCTGCGAGGAATTTTGTATTCATTATGTTGCAGACTATTCATAAACAGATGGTTGCGTCCATACTGTGTCTACATGTGTCTATACTTATGATGTATTACAAGATCATTCCTATATCAGAGCAGTAGATAGTTTTCTAGTTAGTTTTAGTTTCCTAGTCAGTTTTGATCTGAGTATGGGAATGCCTACCTCAGCGATGATATGATCTCATATATATATATTTTCACTTGAATGCTTTTACAGGTTCCAACTGGGCTCTCCGCAAGATAATCCTCGAAATGATAAAGTACTTCACTCTTCTTAAATGATAAATGAAATCCTCATCTACTACAGACTTCGCACTTTAGGGGACAATCTGTTACACAAAAATATCGTCACCATGATTATTTGCAGTCAGTATGGGTCTATCATCACCTATACTAGCCTCCTAAGCAAGTCTCAGACCTTAGCTCTTCATGTCAAGCTTTGCAAAAGAGAGAAAGACATTGAAAATCAATATTACTCTGGTTCTACACTTTCTCCTACTTTTACCTGCGGACCCTCACCCTTTGTTCATATTACCTGCGTACCTGCATGCTCTGTCTGTAAAGGGGTGGGTGTGTACCCCTGTAAAAGTCAAAAAGGCGCAAGTTTATGCTAAAAACTCACTTTTGGGGTTAATTCTAGATGTTTCTAGAAGGATTTTGACGTGGATTGTTCGCTCCAAGGTGGTTCATGCATCCCAAAAAGAGAAGGAGCTAATCCCTTGATAGGAGGAGCTATCCCTTTGAAGGAGGGCTTTATCCTTTGAAGGAGGACCTAGTAACTTCCCTCCATTGCACTATAAATTAAGGCATTGGGTCAGTTGCTAGAGAGGTTAGAAGCTGAACATTTTGAGGGTAAATGCTGATGGAATTGGGACTTCCTAGTTAAACTTGAGAGGAGAGATCACATACCTTTTGGTTTCATTGGGAAGTGAGTGAAACTTGTCAAAGTAGAGGAGACTTCTTGTCCGACCTTGAGAGGAGCTTGTAAAGCATCAAGGCACAGGTTGTAAAGTTCTTCTTCATTTGAATTAATACAATCAGATTCATTTTTGTCAACAAATTGTCTTATGTGGTTTGTTTCATAATATCCTTGATCATTATGATGAATATGCTTTATGATATTGGCTTTTTATGTGCTATTTAATTTGGTTTTCTTGTTTGTGTTTGCAAAATTACAGTTCAAGGAAGCTCATTTGGAGCGAGGGAGCGAGGCTTCCACAAACTTGCATTGGACCCAAGGTAGGCCTAAAACACTTGTTTGCCTTTGTTTTACTTGCATATTTAGAGAAAGATAGTTTTTGATTGGCTTGCTTGTCACTAGATATCAGTAGATACTAGGAAGGTCGATCTTGTCCGCAACCTCGACTCATTCTGCGTGACACATCTAAAAAAGAATGTTATAGAAAAATTACCAAGTTGACATGTTTGAAGTAGATGTTATGAGCATTTAGGAAGCCTAGCTTCCTTAGAACATATCTCCAAAATTACAATGAATTGAGGTTTGAAATTTTAGCCACAGGTATGTGAATATATTAGTTTTGTATCTGCCAAGTTTCATGTTCTGTAGCATCCCATAACAAAAGTTATATAAAAAATACCAAGATGAATTGTTTCATGAGCTTTCAGGAAGCCTAACTTCCTTAGACCATATCTCTAAAATTATTGTGAACCAAGGTCTAAAATTTTACTGATGTGTACATGAAGATATTCTATCTATATCCTCCGAATTCCATGTTCTGAAACATCCTAAAAGAAAATTTATAGTGAAATTTCCAAGATGAATCATTCACTCGATAAATCACATTTTTTCTTCCACCTTTAGACTCCAAGAACCACCCCAAAAATATTGCTCAATTTCTCTTGCAACCTCATATTCAAAAGAACTCATATTACATCTATTTATATTTTTTGTGTGTTCACTTATGGGGCTGATTTTTAGCACTAGTTAGGTTGGCCTACTTGTACTTTGTATGAGTCATGCTCAAACAATATTTCATATCTCCTCATTCCTTTAGAGTTAAAGGGAGTACCATATACTATTGGAAAGGTCTTGGAATTAGTTTTTTTAAAATATATTTTATTATATAATTTGAGCTATTCAATTAGAGAAAATGCCTTCAATGACAGGGTATCCAAATCAGGCATCAAAATCCCAAAAAAAATGTTTCTAACAATCTTGATTTCCAACCTTTATCTTGGATATATGTAATCTCCCCAAGTCTTTGACATCAATGACAACAATATTTCCAATATAATAACTTTTTTATCATCATAATCATCATCATCATCAAAAAGAGGGGTATTCTAAACAAGGACTAATTCAGAATGCTTCATAGACTTTTGATATTCAGATCCATCCACTGATATTGAAAGATTTGGAATTGAGATTATAGAAAATGAACCTTTATTTGCATTACCTACAAACATGCGATAACATTTTCCAATGTCTCATTGGTCAATATGAGCAAACTTCTCTATGTTGTTTTGAGCAAAGTTTCCAATAAATAAACCTATTCCACACTTTTAGCCATTGCTTACTTGTTCTACCTTTGTTGCACATGTTCACTTGTATTTTTGAAACTGCTCTCTTGAATTTGCTCACTTGATTTGTTTGTTTTATACCTTTCTTGCTTGGATTTTTTTTTTTTTTTGGTAGAAACTCAAGGGTATCGGATATTAAAATGCACCTTGACTTGTGACTTTTAGAATGATTTGAGTTTAAGCCACTCAATATTGTCAATTTTGACTTACAAAAAGTTGAGGTGTTGAGTTAAACTAAGAACACACCAGTTAATTACAATGAAATTCAACTTGATTTTTATTTACAAGCATATTTCCAAAAATTCACATTGATTTTTAAGTTGTTGACGTGGTCTACAACTTGAAGACACTTTGTGGGATTAGATTAAATGTGTTTGATTTATATTAATTTACTTTGTACTCCTTCTATATGGTTGTATGACATAAAACAAATTGTGATTGTAGTGTCAAAGCTAGACATAAATCATCACATAAGGAAATAATGAAAAATCATTCACACACTACACATGGTGTACGTAACATATACTTATTCAATTTTGGCCAAATATAGGGAAAAATAAAAGCTTCAATTTTATTGAGATATTATATTTGCAATGAATCATTCCAATGTTTGTGATACAATTGACTCTTACACTTATAACACAAATTTATTTTCTACAAAGAATCTCAACAAGGACCACTTGGATGGCAATACAAACAACTCGATTAACTATTATGCTCATCACAAAAACTTCATTTTTATTTTTATTTTGCAGCTATAATATTTATAAAAGTATCTAAAGTTATTTAAGATTTTTTTTACCTCACTCTTGCTACTCAATTAGAAAGCTCCCTCACCCAAAAATAAAAATGGATCACCTCACTCCTGTGTTTTTAATATAGGAAAGTGCCCATAAGAATAATAATTAGTGATTTACCTCCTCCTTTCAAGCTAGTGCATGCATGTTTTGGGTCTAATGGGCTGTTTCTACCTTTCAAATATATGTATTTTCACCATGTCAATTTCTACATAATTGTGCAGGTTATTGGAGGCATGGATATGTATTAGTATATCAATCAAATATACTAATACTTTTGTTGATAAAATAGAGATGGTGGTGGGAACACTTGTTTCCTCGACTCTTATTAGATAGGTACAAACATTGCATTGTTTGTTGGGAATGATTACTATGTATCTTTGAATCTTCTTAACCACACAAATTTGATTGTAGTCAAATTCTCTACCTATAATTCTCTTCACATTCCTTGCACAAGGCAACCAAAATGCTCTATGTATCATCCTATTTACATTCCTTGCACAAGGAAACCAAACTGACTTCGCCCTTTAGATTAATCATAGGAACAACATATTCTAGAACCAAGTAGTGGACATTGTCTCACCATGGTGTATAAAAATCTACCAAAGCATATCTATTTTTGCTGACAATATTTTTGAAGTTACTCTTTCCTTTTACATATGTTGTGAGATGCTACTGAGAGGAGAATTTATGTGTAGGATGGGAATGTGATAAGGTCATTTTTAGGTTGGCCCAAGATGGTGATCCTTGGTGCATCTCTTTTCCTTTTGTGTATGGTTTCCTTGCAATATGCTCAATGATACCCATAATTTCTCATTCTAGTAGATGTGTGGGGCCAGTTAGTGCTAGGGTACGTATGTTGTTCATGTAGCATAAATATTGTTGTCTGCTTTCAATTGAGGGTTTTCATACTCATCCAAGGTTTCTTGAGTTATCACAGGGAATTGAATTGTGGCAGATGCATATGTTGAATAAAATTTATGGCTTAAAATGAATTCACAAAAAAAGGAAAACCATTAATCTTTTGAGAGGTTCCTTTCTTATTGGCTTCACTAACTATAGATTTTTATTTGATTATCTTTCTAAGGCATCCCTATCTCAATTTCATATTCTTAGAATATTTCAAAATCTGACAAATAGGAGTAGGGTCAATTTTTTGACTTCATTCTTGTCCATCATATTCCATAATATTCCCAAAATCCTCAATCTAGATAAGTTCAAGTGTCTTCCTGCAAGAAGTTTGACTCATTCTCTTCAATACCAAAAACTCATGCTAGATGGATAAGGATTTAAAACAGGTTTGGCCTTAGCGCCTATGCCTCTTTCCAACTTAAACTAGATAATAATGGATTACTTTTCTATAGTTAAGGATGGTTACTACTAAAAATCCCGACATGTTCACTTTATGTTTGGTTCATCAAAAAACAATTCCATGAAATAGAGCAAAAATAATTCACATCACCTTGCCCACTACTATGGTAGTGGATTGCAATATAAAAACACCAAATCACAGATATAAATTCCACATGTAGATTTTCCTAGTGCTTCTTGCATAGATGTAGATCGCTTTTTGGAGAAGGAATATGTTGATCATTGTGTATCATTTCATATAAATGTAGATAAGTTTAGGTCTATGTAGCTTGGATGATGCCAAAACTAATTATTTTGCATACATATTTCATCTACCATGGAATCCATATCCTTTTAATGATAACACACAAAATATAGGAATTTGGCCGATATTGAGCACATCGTAGATGTAATTTAGTAATTTGCAATTTTCATGCCATAGGTTTGCATGGTGATGGTGGGTCCTTTCCTCACATGATCACTTTTAGATATGACTTCTTAGCAAATTATCTCATCAAACATGTAGGTGTTACCCACATGGATCATTAAACCATGGGTTTTGTTAGTGTCCATTAGTTCCAGTGATCAAATGTACTCTTTCCATGTGGTTGATAGAGTCTTTGGTCAAATTATTATGTTTTCAAATAAAATTTGATACCTCTTGGTTGTCAAATGGCTATTGGTTTCTGTCTAGGTCATTTCTACTCCCTCCACTTGCTCAAGGTCATCATCACCCATCATGGTCATGTCATCATTTAGGTATCCCAGGTCATGAAAAGAGATAATGTGCCATCATATAGGTCATGTTATAGGATTTTCATTTAATTGTAATCATAATGCTAGTCATCAAAAGAAAAAACAGAGTCATGTTCATCATTTGGGTCACCATCACGAGAGTTGGAAAATTAGGGAATAAAGTAAAAAAAGTAACATTTCCATTTGAAGAAATGATGCTACAGTCAAATCACATCACTAGTCATTTTATAAAAGTACACATGATGCCATGAGCCAAAATTGAGTTTTTTTTAGCTATAAAGAGAAATAAAGATTTCCAAGAGTTCATTCTATCCTTACAAGTCTTCCAGAGCTACTCTCTTGCATTGCAAAACTTTCCACAACTATCAAAAGTTCAGATTACATCACCAAATTACTCAATTCATCAGCCAGCTACGCTTTCGCTGTGTTTCTGGTAGGGTTGCTTCGCTTTTGTTTTGGAGACATAGGGAGGGAAAGAACAAGTGAAAAATCCATCTCAATGTTTCAAACAAATTCAAACAAGTAAGTATGACCATTAAAAATCCTTGCTTCAGTCAATTTCTTCACAAAACTGATAAACTCCTCCCATAGGGTTTGTTGCTATGTTTTTAAGATTTCATGGTTTTTTATTTCTTCCAAGGAGAAAACCCCTATTTTTTCTTCCTAAAAACCCTTATATACACTTGATAGACCCTCCCCAACCATTTCACATACCTGTTTTCCCCATCTCACCATTTTTTGCCAAAAACCCAAGCCCACGCTGCGTTTCTACTGTGTTTCTGGGTTTTTCTTGTGTTTTCCACTTTTTCCCCTCCTTCCCTCACCCATTCTAAGAAATTTCACTGCCCAAGTATCCCTAACATCTGCCCCTACCCCTCAAATTTTCCCTAAAATTTTCCCTAACTCCTATCCCCTCTTTTTCCCTCCCTAAACTAGATGCCTCGTTTCCCTTGTTTTGTAGCCCTAGACCTCTACCCTTTCTCCTCTCAAAATAAGATTCTATGTCAAGCAAAGCCAATAACATGGCTAGTGAAAATAAGAAATACAAGTGGGAGGGATAGGTATCAAGATATGAGCCAACTCATATGCACGAGATCAATGCTTCAAAGTTCATCAATAGGTCATTTGAAAAAGTAGGTTTCCTAGGGTTTTGTGAGAAAGTACAAGAGGTGGGCTACCATTGTAAGATGACTTGTCTATTTGTCACCAATTTCAAGAAGAAAAAGACCACCATAGCAGGGATGGACTTCCTAGTCTCAGTAGAGGTTATAGCTTCAGCCACTAGTATCCCCAATCAAGGAGAAATTTGGTTTAAGGGGATGGATTTGGACATTGAAGACTACAAAGTGTTCTTGAAACCACAATATAAAGAAACCCCATCTCATATCTTTCCTTGTAGGAAATTATTGGATAAATATACTCCTTTGATGAAGATGAATATGAAATATTTCACTTGTGAAGGCAAGTTCAACAGGTTATATCAATATCACATCATACTTTTGATTCATTTCACATCTATCAAACAACTAAACCTACCAAATTACTTGTTTAGAATCCTGGTTAAGATGACTGAAAAGGTGTAGAATAAAGGGAAAGATCATCAAGCAATCTTATTCCATCATGCTTTGATCAAAGTCATTGTTCTCCACCAGCTCACATAGGTCAATATGTCATGGGAAGCATTCTTTGAGGCAACTGCTCTCTTTCCTATCTCTCATCAGTCCAAAAGCCTCAATACTCTTACATCATCTAGGCCAAAAGGATCTGAGCTATCTAGCATACCATCAGTGTTGGCTTTGGGGGTCCTGACCCAAGTTCTGATTTAGTTGCGCCAACCAACAAAACCCTACATTTCTAGCCCTTTTGGCAACAACCCGTGTAGCGTAGGCTGCAGTCTCACTCAAAGCAGTATTGGGGGATGCAAGAACCAAGTTTCTGCATCAAGAGATTAGTATGATGTCTTCCAACGCCTTGGATCTGTGTTCGCATAGATCGATAGACTTCGAGGGATCGTTACTGTAATTGAGTTAAAGCAGCCTTCAGATCTTCACGTAGGTCCATGATTAGTCCTTGCGGACCTTAAACATTCAACTTACCTACTTATGGGCTTCAAAAAGTAACCCTAGATCGGAGTTTACGTAGATATACTTAATTAATTATAAAACATAAGAGAAAAGGCCTATAACTTCGCGGAAGTGGCTAAGCATTGATTTCATACAATATTAAGATAAATTCAAGACATTCGCGTGGCATTCAATCATTATTTCATAAACATGTCATTCATCAGTGACATATAACATAAATGGATACAAATAGAAATACTCAGTAATTCTTCAAAAAACTATATTTATTGATCTTCAATTTACCGAGTACAGACTCTTCTTACCCTGTACACACAGCTACAGGGGTCTGCGCACTCAACTCTAGACTCTACCTAGGCCTCCTATGCACTCAGCTACGGGATCCTTCCCTTCTCTATCTAAGCATAGGAATCAGAGCCTTCCTACCTTAGCTCTTGCCCAAGACAACAAAAATATCTTCAATGTACCCAATTCTCTATCCAACTTACTTCTGAGACTCGCTAAGACTCAACTATTTATAGAATTTTCAATACAATACCATGGTTCATGGACCATGGGGAATCTAAAAAATAAACTAAAACTTTACTCGAAACAGGGGGCTATGCCCCTTTGACTCTTATTCATTTATGTGATCCACATCCACATATCACAGAGACTTTACATATTTTACAAACAGTATATAAAATTTGGGTTAAATAACCCCAAATTGACCTAGGGGACCCCATTCCAATAGGTCCCCAACAAAATGATCATGACTCACCCTCGAGTCACTGATGAGCCCCAGAAATGGGTAATTATATGGGCTTATTTTGCCTCTTAATTCGACTTAATCCACCATTCTCATTATTTTATTGCATATTTTTTGATATATTTATGCTAATAGAGTGAATTGGGTTAGTCATTTTACCATGTAGTCTAATGTGTGCTTTATGTAGATTTTTTGGTCAATTTTGGACAAAGTCAAGGGATTTATGAGAAAATGGTATCAAATATTTGAGGAAAATAGGGAAGATGATTTGTAGGGGGGTGTCTCCTTCATTTATGACCCCTTTCCTTGAATCCTCCATCAGCAACTCGGAGCACAAGTAGCCATGTTGATGCATCCAAGGGGCAGCCGAGCAAGTAAAGAAGGACTACTGTTTATCTACAGTTTTGGGAAGCCAGACTCCTTGATTTTAGGAGGACTGTTGGAGGACTCCATTTATATAAATAGGGGGGCTTAGAGCCCTAGTAGGTTAGCCAGTCATTCGTATAATTTTCGCACTTTTGTGCAGCGCTTGTTCAACTCATTTTCGAGTTTCTTTTTAAGAACAATTTATGTAATGTGACTTTTATTTTTGATAATGGAGATGAAACAGTTTTTTAGCCAGCAATGATCTCTTTCAGAGGGCTGAAGCTCTTGGGTTAGGGCCCAACCCAAGCTACCCAACACCTCTTAACTTGTACTTATATTTTTTTTCTTCAGTTCATGAGTTAATTGTTGTTACATAGTTTCATTTTACTTTGTTTAGATTAGGTTGCTTTTGATGGTTTGCATAGCTGTTTTTATTTCAATTGCTCAAGTAGGTTAATGTAGTGATAGAATAAGACTCAAAAAGGCCAACAACAGGCCTTGGTATCTTTTCTCCGTTTCTAGGACTATGATTTGAGGTCAAGGCACTAATGCTTCCACTAAAAACACAGTTTTGCTCTCCCATGCAATTTCTAGTGTGAGGACTTGATTTGGAAAGATTAATGTATTGCTTCAAATTCAGTTGCCTATATCATTTCCTATTATTTTATAATAGATATCTCTACATGCCTTTCAGTTCAAGGGTTACTGTTTATCATTTTCTGTTTGTAGGTCAAAAATTAAGTCAAGCTAGAGAAATTTTTGTTTTCATGGTGTAGTTAGTCCTTTATTTGATTAGTTTTTGTAAGTAGATGTGCAGATCTCTTGTGGGACACCTCAGCTCACCATACATCCATAAAGAAGCTAGCATTAGCTCACTTCTCACATATTTCCCAAGTCATTCGCAACATTTCACCAATCTGCCCTAATTTCTGCATTTTTCTCCATAAGCTTCCCTCTTGCCATTTGAACAAATCCAACCATCATGTTCCCTCTTGATCTTCCTTGACAAGCTCCAGACACCTCAACACCTTCATATAGCCTTCAGTTACCCTTTCCCATCATTTTTCCACCTTCAAAACCTCCAAAAATAGCTCTCGGCCTCCTTCTATAGATCCTCCTGTAGATCCCCTGCAGCCTCTTATAGAATTCCCTGTAAGTGGTTTTTCGAAATATGATTGCAACAACTATCTTCAGAAGAGTACTAGGGGCTTCTTAGGACCTCTCCACACCTTCCTCCAACTCTGCAAAAACCAAGTCCAAGCCCATCTTCCTTCGCCACCAAACCTCTGCACAATCACAACTAGATAAATTACAAGCATAATAATTTCACATAAAGACACTCAAAAGCACAAAAAGATGTTTTCTTCTCATTTCTTTTCAGAAGTAGCTTGAATAAATGTAATTTACCTTTTTCAATAGTCAATGACACTCATCACATTAGTTTCTATTTCTTTTTTTGCAAAAGTAGGGTTAGTTGGATAAATTAGGGTTTACTAGGGTTTGTGTTACATTTCAGTCTTCCTTCTCTTGCTGCAAATAGAATAGCCTCCGTAGAGTTATCTTTCTTTCATCACAGTTAAAAGCTTCTTCTGAGAATTCATAGAAGTTTGCTTAAGCTCCTAGTGATCTTACGCCAGCTGACCAAGTGACAACCTACAGTAAGAGCTAGTACTTGTGCATATAGCACCGTTGCTTCCAAGTTTGTTACGAACTACCGGGTTGATAAAAGTAAAGTAGGAAGCCCCAGAAGGTGCAACATTATTGATGCAATACTAGTGCTCACCACTTTTTGGCACCGTTTCTGGGGAAGCGTTAGAGTATTTTGTGATTACTGCTTTTCTTCTATTTTCTACTGCAACATTCTGCTAAGTAGTTTATTTCAACAAAAGTAGAGTAGATGTTCTTTCGATTTATGCATTCCCTTGCTTTCATTTCAATTCTACAATTTCCATTTCAACAAAAAGTAGATTAGTTCTTTCAATTCTACAATTTCCATTTCAGCAAAAGTAGATTAGCCCTTTCAATTCTGCAATTTCCATTTCAGCAAAAGTAGATTAGTCATTTCCTTGATTTCATTTCAATTATGCAATTTCTATTTCAGCAAAGTAGATTAGTCATTTCCTCGCTTTCATTTCAATTCTACAATTTCCATTCCAGCACAAGTAGATTAGTCATTTACTTGCTTGCATTTCAATTTTGCCATTTCATTTCAGCAAGTTCATTTCAGTAGTTGCAATTTGTTTGTTCAATCAATTTTAGTTTTGCAGGTACAAGTAGAAAAACAAAAATCACCCAAAAAGAGATTTCATTTCATGCCTCATAGGAACATAGATAATTCAGCAAATTCCTACCCAACACTCCCACCACATCACAAAGTCACCCTTCTCTCTTCTTCGGTGGCAGTGATCCAGAAGAACCTATAGGTGAACAACCAGAGATATACAAAGATCTTATAGTAGAAGAAGAGGAAAAAACCATCCCTCCTGAGACCATGGCTGAAAAAAAAAACGTTAGAGGGAATGGGGAAAGAGTAGAGGGTACCTTTTCCATTCAAGAGATCAATGGGGAAACTAAAATGAAGAACATAAGTGCTTCAGCCTTACCTCACTTCCATGGGTTGACTATCGAAGATCCTGATACCTTTTTGTTTGAATTTGCTATTATCTGTCGAACCTGTGACTATGCAGAAGATGAACAGAAGTTGAAACTTTTTCCTTCTACCCTCAAGGATGCAGCATTGTGTTGGTTCATGGGATTACCTGGCAACAACATCACAACTTGGGCTCAGATGCAGCAAGCCTTTAATAACAAATACCGGGACTACTGTAGGTCAAAGGATACCAAAGAAGAAATCTTCTGAATGACCATGGGAAGCGATGAATCCTTAGAAGATTATGAAGAGAGGTTTCAACTTAGTTATAAAAGGGCCAGGTGCACACTTGACCCCAAATCTCTGAAGTTTGTCCTGCTCAGAGGAGTCCCGAAAGACCTTCTAGATACCCTCCATTTGCTGGCTGGGGGGCACATCTACCAACTACCTTATGAAGACATAAAGACTGTGTTTAGAAACCATTCTAGGGTAACCAGAAAGAGAGGTAGGGGAAGTCAACCCCTAGCCAGTACAGCCTCATCTACTTCATTCCTTAGAGGTGAATTTGGAAATCTGCTGGAAGATTTCAAGAGCGAGATGATGCAGACTCTTGCCATGCAAATGGATACCTTGCATATCAAAAGGAAACCAGAAGAAACAAAAAGGGCATTAGCCATTTTTTGTCCTAGGTGCACCAGAAGACATCCTAGGAATGAATTTCCATTGAAATCTATAGAAGTGTGTTCAGTCTATGAAGAAGACCATTCTACGAATCAATGCCCTTCCTTGCCTGGACTTAAAGCTGCATATTAGGGGGTTGAAGGAGCCACTGAACCACTCTATTTCATGAACCAGAGGAGGCCACATGGGCCCAGACCTTACCAGCAGGGAATGCAAAGGACATCCCAAACATATTACAACCCCAATAAAGCCACTTCCATGCCTTCTTCGGGTCCCCCTGCTCATCGTTCCTGGTCCACACCCCCTCCTTGGTCATATCCATCTCAATACCATGCTCAACCAGCTGCTTATTCATTTCACTCTTATGCTCAGCCACAACCCTAGTGAATGCACCTCATCAGGAGTGGAGGCCCCAATACAACTCTTTTCCCACTCTTTTGCCTTCACCACTTGCTCAACCACAACCATTGCCTCCTGCTCCACCAAGGCAACCCTAAATACCTTCTCAACTGAACCCGAACTCAAATAATAGACATGCCTAACAGGTATATAATGGGGAACCATCATGCCTGACCTATGCTGTGGAGATTTAGAATATTAACCTACAACTTGGGAAGGTTCTCCTAGATAACCAGCCTCCCCCTAAGGAGGATGAAGAAGAAAAAGAGGAAAGTGAACCAAAAGCCATTCCACCCTTTCCTGAGAGATTATCTAGAATAACACAACCTACCCGAGAAGAAACTGAACTTTTGGGAGAATTGAAACAATTATGTGTAACGATACCACTTCTCCATTGAATACACCTCTGATAGACCATTTCTCCATTGCTATTGTCTTTTCCCAATCCCCGGTCTCACTTGTTATGGAAAACTATGCATTCTACAGGAGGCTCTGTGCATTCTATAGGAGGCTCCTGTAGAAATCACAGAGAGCTCGAAATCAAGTCAAGAAAAGGATCAAAGGGCTAGAAACTTGTCCAAAAGACCCGTGGACCTGCCTACCACCATTCATCCTCCTAACTCTCCATTCTATACCTGCACCACTACATTTCCACTCGCTTCTTTCTTCCCTGCACAGAAAACATAGAAATCCTGTTTCTTTTGTTTTTTTGAAAAATGAAGAATAAACAAGCAGCATCCTTAACTTAACTCTTACCTAGTGCATACCAGCTGCTTTTCCTTGACTGACAGAACCTTCCTCAGCTACCTCTCTAGTCCTTGCTCACGCCTCAGCCAAAAGTTTTAGAGGGAGAAGCAGCTACAAGAAATCCTACCGGATTCTTGTAGCAGCTAATCCCCTTAAAAATCGAGTTCAAGAGGTAGGGTCAGTGCAGCCACAGATGTATAAAATGCGCAAGGAGCCTAGTCCTGATTGAAGATCACCAGTATGAGGTAGCCGAGCCACCAATTTAGAAGCCATCGGCACGAGTAGTAGAAATCCATGGATAGAATGCCAAAATCTGAGCATGCAACAACATGGTAGCACGCAATTCTCGACTAACAGGTAAGTGATTAAACCCGTTCCTCTGTTGCATGAGTATAATTTAAAAAATTGCATGGATAAGTGAGATGGTTGTGATTAAATGAGATCGGTGGCCAGCTAATTGGCCACCCTCGTCCAGTTCAAATAGCGCTCATTGGGTGCAATCAACACACGTGTTCATTCAACTCGAAAAAATCTCAAAACTGGTAGTGGCAGCATCTAATGGGAATTATTGAAATAATTGCGGCAGGCAACATAAAAGTTTCATCATGACACTGAAGTAGGGACCAACGGTTCGGATGAGGGTAACGTACCCTTCCTGCCACCTCATCTCATCACCACAGAATGCTCTAGTAAGCTTAAGTACACTGCAGTTGACCGCCTTCACCACCTTTATTCTCATTCGTGTCGACGAGCTCTCAACTGTAGCAACCTACCTACCACCTATAGAGCCTCGAAACAGTCGTTCTCTGTCAATTTCAGAACCCTTTCTCTTATCGGGCTCTATAGGAGCAAAAACACAGTCCTACAAGAGCCTTTCTACAGGAAGGCCAGTGAGCAGCACCGCAAAGGAAAACTCAGGATTTCATGACAAATTCGGCCTGAAAAAGTTAGGCTTGGTAAAACCCACTCTGTATTTCCATATATATACAAAAGGTGGTGTGATTCCAAGAGAGGTATTGAGTTGAAAAGGGAAGGAAAGTGAGAACAGAGTTTGGCTGTGTTTTTTTTCTTAAATATATACAATTTCTCCACTTGTTGTTTGCACTAAAAGACTGTCTCCTTCTCCTCCGTGGTATTCTCCTATGTAAAGAAATGATGCAACTCTAGAAAATCAATCCTGTAAAGAGTGAACTTGCATTGGGTATCTACTTATTTTGAAAAAGAAAAACACAGTTCTGTATGTTCTCTACTTTTTAAGATATTGTTTCCCTCAAACAGACAGAGAAGTAATGTGAGCCTAGAGAACGGATTTTGCAAGGAAGGAAAGTTGAAATTTGTTTTTTAAAAATCTACAAAAACTCTCTCCCTGTTTCTTGAAAGAAAACCTCAGTTGTTCCACTGTTTTCGGGATTGAAACTTGCTACCTCCCTCTTCAACTGAGATATTCCAGTAGAATCTGAAACATCATGATAGGGGGTTTTATGAGGAAGGAGCCTCTGAATTCAACTAAGCTACATGAACATCCAGAAGTGGTAGCCCTCTTCACTAGAGAAAATTGGATGCCTTTCCTCGAAACGTTGCATGGGTATGATGATGAAGTCACAGAGGAATTTATATTGTCTTTAAAACCTGACTCAAAAACCCATGCCATTGTCGATTTCAGAAGTCTAACTATACAAATCACCCCAGAGTTCATCAGCAGGATTACAAGTCTCCCACTTGGACTACCCTGGAGGAAGGAAGAAAAACCACTGGGTCAAGTTTCCAAGAAGACCTTTTTCCAGCCTAATGAATATCCTGTGGAGGACAAGAGTGGCATTAGGAGAACAAGTATACCTTATCCATGGGATGAGGTCAGTTATCAGATTATGAAATACATCTCCTGTGAAGGAATATACAACATAGTTTATGGGTACCATGTTAGACTGTTACATGAACTTAGATGTGGCAGGGACCTTCCTGCATCCAAAAACTCAGTATTCCATATTTTCTCCTCCAATCCTTAATAGAATCCGGCACCAAATTGAAGGCAGGGGTTCCAGGCCAATTAGCTCACTATGGGCTAATTAAATTGCTGGTGGAGGATGCCCTCCACACTTTTACAATCCCCATAGCCTGGTAAATTTTTAGAAACATGACTAAAGAGGATCATACAAAAACTCTCACCTATGACCTTAGTCCGTCTGAAAGTGAAGAGGAAGAACAAACAAGCGAAGCTGAGAAGGGAATCCATGAAGAAGAAAAGAACACTCAAATGGAAGAAGAGGAACCCCACACAGAGAAAGAAGAAACCAGATAGAGAAAGGGAAACATGACACCACCAAGGATGAGCCTAAAGCAGAGAAGAAGAATGAATCAAAAGCAGAAAAGGGTAAAACCATACTAGAGAAAAATAAGAGGCCAAGAACTGAGAGGAAGAAGCCTAAGATAGTTCAGAAGAAGGTTGCCACAGGAAAAGCAGAAGCTAAGCAAGCATAGGAGCAAACAAAATCAGAAACAATAGAAGCAAAACCAATAGAAACACGAAAAATAGTAGATGAAGAAGAAGAAGCAAAGTAGGAAGAAGTGTCTCTTGAGACACTAGAAAGAGAGGCAGTAGTTGTTCTTGCTGCACTTAGTACTCCAGCCAAGCCCAAAGGAAAAATGAAGAGACAACCATCTATGTACTTCAAGGCTCGAAAGAGCACCATAATAAAGATGGGGAAGCCTCAGCCACCTTCGAAGGAGCCCATCATCATTGAAGATGTCCATCCAAAACCCCCATTACCTATGAAAGGGGCAGCCCTAGAGCTTCTACTTGGAAAGAAAGGATCAAACTTATGGACTCTAAAACAGTCCTACAGGAGGTGTAGACTGCTTTACAGGAGACATTGACAAAACTTCAAGAGACTGAAAATCTTGAAAAGAAGGCAGAAGAACAGACCAAGTAGGAAGATAAGGCAAAAGAGATATGAGAGCCTGACCCTCAGCCTAACTTAGGCTCTTATTACAACCTTATGGAAGGGGGGAAATCATCCCACAAAATTTTGCAGTCCCTCTTTTCATTGAGCTGGAAAAGGAAAGAGTAAGGACCCATACATGGATGCAGATTGCAAAATCAAGAGGGGTGGAAGACATTGGGAACATGGAAAACAAATTGAGGGAAATGGGAAAATAATTGAGCATGGTCAGGCATATAGAAAGCATCAGAAGAGCTCAATTGTTGGCAGAAAATGAAATGTTAAAGAAGCAGCTGCAAGAAAGGGAACCACAGGCAGAAAATGAGTTGTCAATCTTAAAAAGACAGCAACAAGAAAAATAACCCCAGGTAGACAGTGAGACATTAGTAAGACAACAACAAGAAAGGGAACCCCAGGTAGAAAATGAGGCATTGATCTTGAGAAGGTAGCTACAAGAAAAGGAAGCCCAATTAGCCTGCATGGCCAACTGGGCTATGGAGGCATTACAGTGCAGGAAACCAACCAAATCATATGCAGTGTACCTCAAGGATCAGTGGCTCCAATTTCTGATCAAGACACTGGCTTAGAGGGGCACAATACCTTTTTAGGATTATGGCCAATTCATGAATCTATGTGATCACAGTTCAGCTGAGGACAAAGCGAAGCTGGTAGAGTTTTACTTGCACAACATGGCCCTTACTAATATGAACCTATGGGATCCCAATGCTGTGTTAGGAGACTTGCAATTGATGGCCATGGCGTCTTGGATGAGCCATGAAGAGAAAAGGGCAACAGAAATCCAGAAAATGATGGCAAAAGAGCTAAATGAACCCCTGATGGTTAGAGAAAAACCAACAGATCCCATGGCTCTCATCTATGCCCACCAACACCTTGCACCTAATCCTCAAAGTGTCCCCAAATATGTTGATAAGTAGGCCTAGGCTATTGCAAATTTCGAGGACATGGAGAGATTGTTTGGAGATGACTGCATTCATGCCTGCATGAGATGGTGGAACACATTGCCACACAACCTACATATCAGGGAGTATCACTCCCCAAATAGGATGAGGGAAGCCATGAGGAGAGTGCCACTGTATAAGCACTCTATGCAAAGTTTGAAGGCCAATTGGATTGGCCTCAAATTCAGTCCTCCCCTACTGCTAGGACTGTTGGAAGGAGTAAAAGAGGAGGAAGAACAGAAACAGTGGGAAGAGGTGGATAGAAAGGTAGGATTCCATGATAAAGAGGAAGATATCACATCAGAAGCATGGGATGTCAGGGAATCTATCATAGCCATCAAGGATGAAGAGTTAGACTAGTTGCTCATAGGATGAGCAACCCATTCAGTAGGGGGTGATGATAAGCCCCAGAAATGGGTAATTATATGGGCTCATTTTGCCTCTTAATTCAACTTAATCCACCATTATCATTAGTTTATTGCATGTTTTTGAATATATTTATGCTAATAGAGTGAATTGGTTTAGTCATTTTACCATGTAGTCTAATGTGTGCTTTATGTAGATTTTTTGGTCAATTTTGGACAAAGTCAAAGGATTTATGAGCAAATTGTAGCAAATATTTGAGGAAAAAAGGGAAGAGGATTTGTAGGAGTGTGTCTCCTTCATTTATGACCCCTTTTCTCGAATCCTCCATCAGCAACTCGGAGCACAAGCAGCCACATTGATGCATCCAAGGGGCAGCCGAGCAAGTAAAGAAGGACTGTTGTTTATCTCCAGTTCTAGGAAGCCGAGCTCCTTGATTTTAGGAGGAATCTTGGAGGAATCCATTTGTATAAATAGGGGGTCTTAGAGCCTCAGTATGTTAGCCAGTCATTAGTATAATTTTCACACTTTTTTGCAACACTTGTTCAGCTCATTTTCGAGTTTATTTTTGGGAATAGTTTATGTAATGTGACTTTTATTTTTGATAATGGAGATGAAACATTTTTTGAGCTAGAACTGATTTCTTTCAAAGGCCTGAAGCTCTTGGGTTAGGGCCCAACCCAAGCTTCCCAACACCTCTTGCCTTGTACTTATATATTTCTGCTTCAGTTCATGAGTTAATTTATGTTACATAGATTCATTTTACTTTGTTTAGATTAGGTTTCTTTTGATTGTTTGCATAGTTGCTTTTGTTTCAGTTACTCAAGTAGGTTAATGCAGTGACAGACTAAGACTCAAAAAGGCCAACAGCAGGCTCTGATCTCCTTTCTCCCTTTCTGGGACTATGATTTGAGGTCAAGGCACTACTGCTACCACCAAAAACACAGTTTTGCTCTCCCATGCAATTTCTAGTGTGAGGACTTGATTTGGAAAGATTTATGTATTGCTTCAGATTCAGTTGCCTAGATAATTTCTTGTTCTTTTACAATAGATCTCTCTGCATGCCTTTTAGTTCAAGGGTTACTGTTCAACATTTTCTATTTGTAGGTCAGAAATTAGGTCAAGCTAGAGAAATTTCTGTTTTCATGGTATAGTTAGTCCTTTCTTTGATTAGTTTTTGTAAATAGATGTGAAAATCTCTTGCAGGACACCTCAGCTCACCATACATCCATAAAGCAGCTAGCATCACCTCACTTCTCACATATTTCCCAAGTCATTTGCAACATTTCACCAATCTTCCTTAATTTCTGCATTTTTCTCCATAAGCTTCCCTCTTGCCATTTGAAGAAATCCAACCATCATGTTCCCTCTTGATCTTCCTTGATAAGCTCCAGACACCTCAACACCTTCATCTAGCCTTCATTTACCCTTTCCCATCATTTTTCCACCTTCAAAACCTCCAAAAATAGCTCTCGGCCTCCTCCTGTAGATCCCCTGCAACCTCCTGTAGAATTCCCTGTAAGTGGTTTTTCGAAATCTGATTGTAATGGACATCTTCAAAAGGGTACTAGGGGCTTCTTAGGACCTCTCCACACCTTCCTCCACCTCTGCAAAAACCAAGTCCATCTTCCTTCACCACCAAACCTTTGTACAATCACAACCAGATAAATTACAAGCATAATAATTTCACATAAAAACACTCAAAAGCGCAAAAAGATGTTTTCTTCTCATTTCTTTTTATAATTAGCTTGAATAAATGTAATTTACCTTTTTTAGTAGTTAATGGCACTCATCGAATTAGTTTCTATCTCTTTTTTTGCAAAAGTAGGGTTAATTGGATAAATTAGGGTTTGCGTTACATTTCAGTCTTCCTTCTCTTTCTGAAAATAGAATAGCCTATGTAGAGTTAGCTTTCTTTCATCACAGTTAAAAGCTTCTTCTGAGAATTCATATAAGTTGGCTTAAGCTCCTAGTGATCTTGTGCCAGCTGACTAAGTGATAGCCTGTAGTAAGAGCTAGTACTTGTGCATACAACACTATCGCTTCCAAGTTTGTTACGAACTACTGGGCTGATAAAAGTAAAGTAGGAAGCCCTAGGAGTTGCAGCGTTATTGCTGCAATACTAGTGCTCACCAGTCACTCAGTTGGTTGTTCCACTTTCTGGCGGAGTTCGCTAATTTCCTTGGTCATCGCCTAAAGCTCCATGGTACTTTGTTTTGCTACTTTATGTACTTCCTGGACCAGTTTCTCTGTGGTTGGCCCCTCTACTGCCAGTTTCGTAGTCCTCTATGTATGCTGCATTTCCTTCAGCTTCTCATGAATTTTCTATGAAAATTGGTAGGCTTCCTCTGTCCAAGGCCCGAGCCAGGTTCTAATAAAGGACTGCTTTTTTTGTAACTCTTGGATTTTCATTAATTTTGTCTTACCTTCCTGCAAGCACGTGAAGCACTGGACCGATGCCAATATTCACGTGATCATATTGATCTCATCGTACTACTGTTGTGCTTCCCTGATTTTTGTGTTCAACTGCTACAACATATGATCCTCTTGTAGTGTATCCCATAGGCCTATTGCCTGAATGAAGAGCTCGTCGCAATCTTGAACTGCGACATCTAACTGAGCTAGGGATTCTTTTATCACTGCACCTCTTTGTTCTCAAACTTCCAGTGGTGTCGTCGCCTGCAACTTCAACTGCAGCTCAGCTATTTGCATCCGAATATTGAAAGTCACCTTATCGAAATTTTATTTTGATGCACACACTCCAACAACCAATTTCCCCACTTTAGTAGAGGCCTCTTCATCTTCAGGTATATTCAGCTCAAGCACGGACTTGCAAGCTTGCTCAATTGCTATGACAAGGTTCTGGCGCTGTGTCCGTAAATCCTCTTGCTCCTTCAATGCCTAAGTTTTTTCAGTGAATAGCTGCTCTTTGTTGACTTTAAACTCACTAAAGACAGTGAGTGAGCGTTGTCCTCTGATCTCCAACTCATCTAAGACCCCTTGATGTAACACATGAAGAGACTCGAGTCGCAGTGTAGAAAGTTTCATTCCCATATATTTTATTGTTTGGAGCATTGCATGATCCTTGTTTGATTCCACGTGGACTAACCCCTCTGGTAAAGGAAAGACTCTGAGATCCACAGGCCATTCGATCTCTGTGGCAGTGCTATGACCCTGCATCAGGATTTATTGTGCTTCACTCACCTTTCTGACATCCACTTGAATCCTGTTCACCTGGATATGTAGCTCGCGCAAATCCTTCTGGACACTTCCTAGCATCTGCATGTATTTATGCTCAAATTGCTAGAGCACCTTTTTTGTTGTGTCCTGTATCTTATAGCCAATCTCATTGAGATCACCTTCTGTCAGCACCATGGGATCCAGATGTGTCTTCTTGTTAGACTTTTGCTTCTTTCGTGATCCTCTAGTCTGTTCCTTCCCTCATTTATTCAAAATGAATGGGGTGCTCTGCCCCTCGTCAACACCTCCGCCCTGATCTGACATCTCCTATTATTCTATTTGAAGTGACGCTGATTTGTAACCTTCCTATGACTCCTATTGCTCCCTTTCTACCCACTCTTTAGCTTCATGCTCTTTTTCCATTCCAACCTTCTTCGCAGCTGCCTTAGTAGCTTCCTTCTTCTTTTCTTATGTTAGTGCACGAGCAACCTTTTGAGCGGCATCCTTCAGCTTTTGCACAACAGAAATTTTTGTGCCTATGCTTGTTCCAACATCTAATTCTGTAGGAGAACACCATTCTGGAGGCCAAAGCCCCACAACTTCTTGTATATCTGTGTTCGCCACCATATAAGACAACTGGTGCCATTTCTTCTCAGGGTCTCTGCGTGCTTTGATCGAGACCCTATGGAAATCAAATTTGAATTCCACATAGGTTGGTAGTTGTGCAAACAAGGTGGGGGACAACCGTGGTCGCTGACTAATGACCATGTGAAGGTCCATATCCATCAAGCCCAAAATATATTTTTCTCCTTAACACGCTCTGGATCTTTTGTGGCCCACAACGAGGCAAATCGCACTGCCACGAGCAAGTATTCTTTGTGTGGAGGAAACTGGCTATTCTCTGGCAACTTCCAAGAAACCAGAACGATCGACAACAACAACCATGCATAATGAAATGACCTACTCTCCTCTTGGGCTGACAGAGATACATTGCCCATTTGTATTGTACACCCTTCGCGCATTAAGCTACGAGCAAGATGACCGGCACTAGAACTTCATCTGCACAACATTTTCTCATTAACTTGCCAATTAGAATCTGGGCAGCCAAATGGACTACTAGGTCTGAGATGGACGTGATAGAGTATCCTCACGATTTTTTGATCATAACAAATTCTTTCTTCATCCTATTTTCCAACTCTTTTTCTCTGGTTTTTCCTCCAAACTCTTTGGTAGGGTTTTCCCCTTTGTATTGAAACCTTCTCATTTGGTGGATCAACATGTCTATGATGGGGATAGGCTCACCTAGCCATAGGCAACCATCATGCACCAACGCGAGGAGCTAGCACACACATATCTTGTTGATGTTGGAGTGGTCATAATGTGGCACTAACAATAGATTGAGGAACCCTGAATGCTCAACAAAGCGGACCCACTTCATGGGCTCCAACATTGTAACCCCCATGTCATCATAGTAAATCTTATGCATATACTTGTGAGGCGCCAAGTGAGGAAACTTTCCATGGTCCGCAAGGTCCCAATCCTTCATCTTAAGCAATAGAACGCTCGCCATCCAAGGAGCTTCAAATATGACCTACTCCGGTAGCAAAGGTGTTGAAATTACAAATTTCTCTGAATCAGGATCCTTCGTTATTTTAGTTTTTCCCTTCTGTAGAGGGATATACTCAGGCAACTTTGTCATAGGCTCTACCCCCTTGGCATCGACATCCATGATACCCTGGAATTCTTCCTCTTCTAGGTCCACTACTTACTCTCACTGTTTACCCTTTTTGTCCTTCTGCTGCACCTCCAAATTATTTCTTGGTGACATTCACACTAGCACTGGCTTCTTTTGTTTGTCCTTTGTGGAGTGCTTTGCCTTTGTAGTGGGTTGTTTTTCTTTATTAGTGGTGGGCTTTGGACGAGGCAATATTGGCACCGTAGGCAAAGAGGCGAACCTTCCATATTTGTAACTTCTGGTCCTGGCGTGTTATAAACATCAACACCTAAACTCATAGCTTTGGCGGGGTTAGTGCCAAGCATTATTTCAATGAATAGCTCTCAGGTTGCTTCTAAACAATTCGCAAATGAGGGGCGTGACATAAATTTTTCCTAGAATGCTTGGCTCATATGCGTCAGACAACAAAAGGCTCTAGCAAGTCTTAGAATGCAAAGTGTTCTCTACTAGACTAGCATGCTCAATTTATAGGGGGATTTGAATTCAAATCTGACTGTTGCCCACAAATTCTAATAATAAATGCTACTTTGGCATCAGATCTTCAAATATTTTTGTCTTAATTTCCACCTCCCCGCTCCTCTTAGCCACTTTCTGGCCATCTCGTCATGAATAATAACTCCAACGGTAATTTTCCTGCTGGGCTACGTGGTACCTTTCCCTCTCATGCAATGTCCTGAGCACAAATTCATATGGTGCATCCTCATCATTCTTTGCATAACCTACTCGCTACCTTGTCCTTCAAAATGGGCAGTGTAGTTTATAGTCCTTTGCTCCCTTGCAACTTCCTGGAGCACTAAGACTGTCCTACTACCATATAGTCATTGCACAGGATCCCCCATATAGAGCTTCAACCTGCTTCCATTCACTTTTCCCAGGAATGGCTCCCCATTTAGCTTTGTGAGATACACTATGCCTCCATCTGTAATTTCCTTGACAATATATGGTCCTAACTAATGCATCTAGAATTTACCCAAAAATTTAGTTAACTTACTACCATATAACAGCACAATATCATTTACCTTGAATGTGTGAAGCTTGATATGGTGATTGTGCCATGCTTTTTCACATTCCTTCTGTACTTATTAGTGGAATACTTCCAAAAATTAGTACTCCTCTAGCTCCATGATCTGCTCAAGTAATTCTTCCAAGGCCTCGTGATCCGCCATATCTATCAAGCCTACTATGTGTGGGCTAGATACAATGTATTCCATCGACATCACTGCTTTGATGCCATAGACCAATATGAACAATGTTTGTCCTGTCAGTGTCTTACAGGTTGTCTTATAGGCCCATAGCATTGCAGGTACATGCACATCCCAATCATTCCACTGCGTGTTACAGATCTTTGTTAACATGTTCTCCAAAATTTTGTTAAAAGCTTTGACTGTCCCATTTTCCTGTGGTTGATATGGTGTACTCTTTTGATGGTAGACTTGGAATTCCTATATCAATGCACTAATTGTTTCATTCAGAAAGTGCATACCCCTATCACTCATCAAAACCTTCGGGCATCCATACCTCGTTAAGACATGTTCAAACATGAATTTTGCTGCCATAGCCCCTATACATTCCTTTACTATCTGTGCTTCCACCCATCTGGTCAAATATTATGTCGCAGTGATAATGTAGTGTGCAACCATTTTCGTTCTAGGTGGCTGAATTGGTTCGAAAAAATCAATTTCCCACTTCTCAAATACCTGTAAAGATACTTGAGGATGTAGTAGTAGCTCATCACATGCCTTATAGTATGCTTTGGAATCCTTGTGTAATGTTGGCCACCATAAATCTACGTGCAAATTCTTCTGTGTGGTTTCTTTTCTAGCATAATGACCTCCCACAGTGCCCCCATGAGCTTCAGCAAGAAAACTATCACTCTCAAAGTCTGGCACATATCTCCAAAATATTTCATCTACACCCATTTTGTATAGATGTCCTGCAATGACCGAAAAATTGGCTACGCACACTACTAATTCTTTCTTATACTGACTTGTATATCCTTCAGGCGCCATCCTTGTAGTTAAGAAGTGAATAATATCAGCAAAATGATTATCAGCTACACATACCAGAAAGAGTTGTGCATCGGGCAACCCTTCTTCCAAATTATTGTGTTCTTTGCCTCTTTCAATTCTCAATAGATGGTTAGGTCTAGCATTCAACCTCCCTGGCTTCATGATGACTTCAAAGTCATACTCCTTAAATAATAATAGCCATATGCAAATATTTTCCCCCAACACAGGTTTGTTGACCAGGTATTTTAAGGTAGAATGATCCATATACATCTTGAAATGTCCTCCCAACAGATACTGTCTACATTTTTGCAGTGCGTAGACCATGGCCAACCCTTTGCACTCTGTTGTTGAAAAATTTTTCTCAGCCTTGGATAACTTCCTGCTTGCAAAGGCTATAGGGTGGTCCATTTCTCCTTCGCCTACCTACGTTAGCACTACACCCAGTGCAATGTAAGAGGCATCCACATGTACATGAAACTCCTTTTGTCCAAACGGGAAATACCAAGATTGGCACAATTACCATATTTTATTTCAACACATCTAAGTTGTGCTGAAATTCTTCATCCCAACAGAATCACATCCTTCTTTAGCAGTTTTTCCATGGGCATGGTAATTTGAGCAGAAGCTTTGATGAATTTTCTATAGTATCCCATGTGACCTAGCATTGCGCACAACTACTTGATGTTCCTACGGGCCTCCAAGTTCACAATCACCGCAATCTTTGCAGGGTCAACCATCAATCCTTGTTTGCACACAACATGACACAACAAGGTTACAAAAGAAACGCAGAATATAATTTTTTCCAAATTTAGCGTTATCTGGTATCTTCGACATGTATCCAACATAAGGCGCAGACTTTCTACATGGCGCTTCACCAAGACAAACACTGTTTAGTCATCAAAGTACACTTCCTGGAACTTATGAATGAATTATTTGAACATTGCTATTACTACACAGGAAAATATTGTAGGCACATTCTTTAATCCAAACGACATAACAGTGTACTGAAATCAACCCCACTCTATCGCGAAGGTGGTTTTTCTTCTATCCTCTGGGAAATCTTCATTTGATGATACCTGGAAAACCCATCAGTAAAGAAATAGGCCTTCAGCCCTCTGACATTGTCTAACACTTCATACGTAAACATCGTCAAAAATGGATTGTGAACATAGGCATCACTAAGCTTCTGTAGATCTACGCAAATCCTTATTTTTCCCTTTTGTTTCTTCTCTTGGACCACCATCAGGCTCACCCAATCAGATTCTTCAATAGGTTCTATAATGCCTACCTCTAGCATTTTATCCATCTCTTGGTGAACCTTCTCCTTATACTTAGGATTAAGGTGATAAGGCCTCTATTTAAGAGGCTTCACGTCTGGCTTCAATGTGATCTTCATAACTCCCAAATCAACAATTATGCCCTTTAAATCTGAAAACTTAGTGGGGAACAGATCCTAGTATCTGTGAAGTAATTAAACAACTTTATCTACTATACAGTTGTCCCAATAATCTCCAATATTTGTGAACTTCGGATCATCTTCAATGCAAATGTTTACTTGCCTTATTTTTAAAGGAGTGGAGATGCCTATGTTCTCTACTTATGGGCCTTCAACTTTGCGATGCCCTTCTTTCTCTGGAATATTGATATTCCTCAGGTCTTCTTCCTCCTCTTTAGTGGTCACATTATAGCATTCCAAGGCGTGGCACAGCTGTGTGCTCCAATATGGTTTGGTCCATTCCATAGGTTCCTTCGGTGTTCTGAAGATAACCACTTTGATTTATTGAAATGCTTTGTCGATGCTTGCAAATTCATCCTTGAAGCTGAAATTCAATAAGAAACCTTCCTTCAATACATCCCATTCTGCAGTGCCGTGGTGGAGCTCTGTTTCAAGGTACTAGTGCATGGGGATTGTATCCAAGGTATGAAAAAATATGTGTACCCATTCTGGCTGTGGTTTTGTCCCCCATACCTTAGTCCATTTTTCTAGATGATTGCGTGGATCATCCTTCCCATTATAATTCTTAGTCATTCTGGTATTATCATGCCCAAACCGTAGCTTCATAATTCTCCGATAATATGGACATCCAACAAAACTATCCTTATGCGTACCCCACCATCATGCCGGCGTAGCTTGCAGCGCCAACTCCAATTCTTGAAAGAAGTGGTCCTAAGGGACTTCATGCTTGAATTCATTTAAAAACATATCTACATCAGTCAAACCATCATGATAAGGTGACTTTCTTACCTCTGACGAAACACAGCGCAACGACTTCGTCATGATATTGCATCGCAATGTAGAAACTTCATGTAAGCGATTCTACCAATGTTCTAATTCCTTGTCTAAATCAGAAGTGTAGGAGCTCTCCCAATTCCATGTAATCTGTCCATTTTCCATTGGATTGATCCAATCCTAATCTCATGTTGTTATCTTGTAGATTTGGACCAGCTCATCATCACTTTCCACATAACCACGGACTGGTTCAGTATAACGCACCCCTTCTGTAGGATCCAGTGAAACTATAACCATAAGCGACTTTATTTCTAATGAAATTGTCCTCTTCTTCAGATTAATGACCCCATTCATATCAATAGCCCAGTCGATTCCTAGAAGCGCGGGGTAGGGATTATTTTGATCGACAATTTCTATAACTTCAAAGTCTGCTACTGCACTTGCACCATCAATATCAACCGTTACTCCATATAAGCGTCCCATGGGGATGATTTTCTATTGATTCGCCATCCTGAGTTGAATTGGAGACTACTGCAATGTAGGTCTCCCCATCCTTTCCCATGTTTGTTTTGGTAGGATATTTGCATCAAACCTTAAATCCAAAATTAGCTGGTCCATTTCATAATCACCTATCTGCATTGTTAGCCGCATCTCTTTCCTGGTGCGTACCTTATGCTTGTTGATTTTTCTGACCGCGTGCTGCTCCAAAGGAGTCTTTTCCTTATTGGTGCACTTGTCCATTAGGTCCTGCTATCACTCCAGGAAGCTCTCCTAGGTTGCAGCTCAGAGATGCCTGGTAACATATAATCTTCAATATTGTTCTCTGAACTATTGGAATGAATGATGGTTTTGATCAAGCCAGACAACCTCTTCAACTCTGTTTTTACTCAAGACATGCATGAACACCCTCAACTTTACAAGGCTTTAGACCACTAATGCTCAATAGTTTGTATATTCAATGAATAGATGGAGAATACTAACTATACCAGTAGATGCATATATAAACACATATGAATGGCTAGCTACAGGAAGTAAATGAAGCTTGCAAATCTAATTTATCAACACAGAGATAAGATGAGAGTTATCTGGCACTAGACGCAAAAGAAACATGAACAACCTGTTTAAGTGCAAGCATAGAACAAGAGAGAAAATGGAAATTGAACATATAATAGCAAAATAAGCTTATATTTCTAGAATGAAGATGAGAAGCTTGAGTAGCAAAGTCTCCATAGTCTCCAGAAGTTGAACCCTTGTTACATTTAACTTTCAGCCATTTATAGGCCCTTTACAATGCTCCTGAGCTCTCAAAGGCTTGGAGTGTCTTAATCTATCCTCTCTATCCCTTTAACTATTTGATGCCCTGACTAGGCAAGCATGGGCTCAGAGATTTCTTCTTCTAATAGTAGAGTAACTACATTGTGTTAGTTTTTTGTGCTGTCTGGGAGCTCTCTCATGCCAGAGATGCCCCATAATCACTTCTGTTGTTTTGGATTAGCTGTGTTGTTTGCTCCATGATCGTTTCTCGGCATCTATCTCCCAACAATTATTTCTTGGCCTCCGTTTTATGATAGAATGGGTCTTTGGGCCTTTGTTATCCTTTTAAATGTGAACAATGAATTTTTTCTATTTAATACAGAAAACGCTGCAATAAATGAGAAATCTCGCCCAACTTTCAACATTTCAGACTTTAAAAGTCCTTAGATATGGCCTATTCATCTATTGGGTCTGCCCTTAGGGTTGCTATCGCAAGTTGCTAGTGGCTTGTTCCATGTGTATTTTCTTTGTATTCTAAAAATACAAAAATCATGAAAATCATATGAAAATGGCTCCCTCCGGACTACAAATATCATATATTTCCCTTCCCGAACCCTTCCAGGTTCGAGTCTTGTTGCATATCGCAAGTCCAAGGTTCCCTTTGTATTTCGCTAAATAACGAAATACATGAAAAATGCATTGAAAATGGCTTTCCTGCAGACCTCAAATATTATGAAATATTATATATATATATATATAACCGTTGGGTCCGGTTAATCGCGCCTCTGTGAAACTTCAATAATGAAACCCCGATGTAACGTGGGCCATCAATCTGCACGTTTGATCGACCGTCCATGTTGAATCACCGATCTCCATCGCAATGGCCACATGGTTTGCGCCGATTGCGACTGTCTTCCTGTGCCGTTGTGACCGCCGATCAGATCCGCTAAGTGCAACCGCCGATCAAATCCATCGATTGTGACCTCCGATCAGATCCCCCGATTGCGACCTGTCGATTAGATTTGGACCATTGATTAGCCAAATTGGATGGCTACTGTGCTTTATACTATTCATGCCTCCGATACTTGGTTTTTCACTGATTTTATGCATTGTTGCCTCCCGATAGTCCTTTTTCGCCACTCCAAGGGTTCTCCTACGCTGGCTTTGGTCTTTGTCATGATTTTACTGGCCTTTGAGGACTTAAAGAGCATTTTAGGACCCATTTGGAGATGCGAGAGTAATATTTAGAAGTCTAGCTTATGGCCAAAGCGGAGCAAGAGGAGATGTGGCCTTTAGAGCTCAAACAGGGGACATTTCTACTAAAAAATAGCAGCGCTACACCTCAGGGGCTAACACTGGCTCCTTCTGGGGATGAAAGCCTCCCTGTGAGGTTTCAAGAGCTACAAAACAATGCCTTTCCTGTAAAACCAAAATCAAATCTTCCTCCTAGTGTTCCATTAGGCATGGAGTCTATTTTGCAATGAAATAAAAATTGGAAAAAACATATTTACAATACCAAGGCTTTAAAGTAAATGAAATAAAGTTTAAAAAAACACCCATTGATTGGGCTACCAAAAACACCTCCCCCCTCTAAATTGTGTAGAATGAAAATGTTGCTCATCTGAACTTGAGTGATGACAAATGGTCCTATCCCTAAGGGATCAAATTTACATTGGTTGCCATTCTTTTCCTTCAACGCATCCCATTTGAGAACCCAGTCACTAAACTGAAAATTGTCCCATTTTACCTTTCTATCAAAGGTTTCTTTGGTCTTCTTCTGATGACTTTCAGAAAATTCATCAAAGACTTGTAAAAGCCTATTAATTTCATCATCCTCTTCAAAAACTTTCTAGTATTTGACATTGTTAGGTAGAGATGGTCTATATTTCACCTCATCTCTGTATTCTTTCAGCCTTGGATGTTTTCTTTGGAAGGTTTTGTTCACCTGCTGAATGATAAGGTCTGCTTCGTACACTGCTGTGTTATTTGTGACTTGAAAAGTTAATATGAAAGGTAAATGAATGCATTCCTATGTGGGGGACATAAGTACTACACCTGCCATTGTAGCTTCTTTAGAGCAAGCTCCATCAAAGAACATGTCCTAAATATGTGGGCCTTCTTCCTCTGTGATCTGGCAAACTGGTTTTTTAAGCTGCGTGGAGGCCAACTGAGATTCTTCAATCTGAAGAAAAAAACTCCAAAATAAGTGTCAACATCATAGATGGGATGATTATTGGGATTCCTTTGATCACTAATTATATAAGCCAACTGAGCTTCTTTGTATAATCTCTTGATCTCATCTCCAAAAACTAGGACAGTAGCATAGGACAAATCATTTTGCAATGTTCCACCTAATCTCTTGATCCCACCTCTGGAAAGCAACATGCCAAACTTGGGGGTACATCTGCTACCACAATAACCATCATCATGCTCTTCATGGGCAGCTGAGACAAAGTGATAGCTAGGTCCTTGATTAATCCCAGACATTTTACTTTTCTAGAGTCAAAAGGAAACAGGTCATGATAAGGCTTGGTAATGTCAAGACCCAATTTATCCATGACAACCTTGGGCATTAGATTATGGCTGGATCAAGTGTCCAAAAGGCAGTTGTGAAGGATTTTGTCATGAATAGTCGGAGAGACATAGAATGATGGGGAGCTATCTTCACAATTTTCAATCATTGGGCTGAGAATAACAGTTGGTTTGTCATCTTGCAGATTTACTTAGTCAGTGGCGGCTTGGATGGATTTAGGCTCAAGGGCCTCGAGGATGGATCTTTTGAAGGAATCATTCTTCACTAGTTCAATCAGGGGCTTAGGTATTCTTAGCTTTTGAATTTCTGATTGCAAAAATAAAGGAGAGGGAGACTTGTCAAGGCCTCTTACCTTGTGAGTTGGAGCTTTTTGGATGATGGGATCAATTGTCGGTTGCTTCTGCTTATTAGCTTGTTGTACTGCAGGGACAACATCTCTTTGAACAGGAGTTTCCTTGGCATTATTCATCTTTGACCTCAAATTATATCTGTGCTAATCTTCAATTTGCAGAACAGCTTCACCATCCCATTCTTGTTTAATCTGGTCATTAAATAGTGACTTTTCATGGGCAACTAAGGTAAAAAAGGAGGCATTTCCTTTGTCTTCCAGACAATGGATCTCATCATCTTCTTCAAACTTCTCTTCTTCCATGACTACATTCTGGAAAGGGGTCTTCACCCTTTGGTCTTCATTGGCATCTTTGCTTCTTTGCAAAATCTACAACTGCTCATTAGTTCTTCTATATGGATTTGGATTTCTAGGAGTAAAGGTATTAGGAACCCTTCCTTTCCCAAGGTGCTACTCAACCTTTAATTTGGAGATTTCAGAGGCTAATGACTCTATCATTTTGGTCATTTTATCTATCTTGGGATCTGAAGATGATGAAGACTCACCCATCTGTCTTCTTCTATCAACATTTCCCTTGAGCTTCGCTGCAGCTATGATGTTTGATTCTACTTCCAAGGCTGCATACTGCATATCAGCCAAAGTAACACATCGCCTCTCCCTCAACAGTAGGCAGAAGTCAAAATCAAAAGCACTAGCATAGGTGAGTTTAGCAGAGGTAGTGTTGGGTTTTACTTCAGCTAGTATCTTGTTGTACATGCGGTTAAACCTCTTATTAAAATCGGACAACAACTCACCATTTCCCCTCTTTAAGTTCCCAAACTTAGCATGGTAGTAGAGGAGAGCTTTCTTATCCCCCCAATGCTTTAGAAATGCATCATCTAAAGCCTCAATATCTACTATAGATCTTAGGGTTAGTTCTCTGAACCATTTTCTAGCCTCTCCATCTAGGCTTTGGACAAAGATTCTTATCCACACATCATTTTCACTAATGTTTAGGTTATCAGCATAGCTATAGAATGACTCAAGATGTTCTTCAGTTGTAACACCTTCAGTTCCAGTGAACTTAGGTCTATATTTATGATATTCCCCAATAGGCATGGCATTCAAAGGAGTGGCTAGTACTAGCGGTCCATACCTAGAAGCTATGATTCTTTCCATTTTGGTGGGTGCTTATGGTCCTGCCATAGCTTTAGTGGCTATAAGGGTACCGACAGTCTGAATAATAGAGGGCTGAGGAGTGACTGCTAAGAATAAAGGAGTATGATGGATAGGAGGCGAGGTTTCCTTTAGAATTATAACAAAAGGAGAACCTAAAGAATAAGGAGCTTTATGAATCTCTAAGAGTTTTTCTTCACTGCTAGTATTAGATGCTATACTTTCAACATGTATTTGTTCTATCACAAGATTTTCTTGAAGGGATATGGAATATGATGCTCCTTTCTGCAATGCGTTTCTCTCTTTGATGATTTTTTCAGGGTCAGGTACTGGGTCAGCTTGTGGCTTCTGAGGATTTCTCCGACTATACCTCACAAACTGCTAGAACTATGAAGTGGAGTCGCCAAGAGGTTCATCCTTCAGCAGAGTCGCCAGATAGATGATTACAACCAAAAATGTGCCTAGAATTTGTCTATCATCAAAGCTGGATCTGTGTTGTTTCCCAAGGAACCTGAGCTTCAGTCTCCTCTCCCCAGTAATGGTGCCGATTATGTTATTACTCTAGGAAGCTCTCCTAGGTAGCAGCTCAGATATGCCTGGTGACATATAATCTTCAATATTGTTCTCTGAACTATTGGAACGAATGATGGTTTGGATCAAGCCACATAACCATTTCAACTCTTTTTTTACTCAAGAAATGCATGAAAACCCTCAGCTTTACAAGGATTTAGACCACTAATTCTCAATAGTTTGTAGATTCAATGAATATATGGAGAATACCAACTATACCAGTAGATGCATATATAAACACATATGAATGGCCAGCTACAAGAAGTAAATGAAGCTTGCAAATCTAATTTATCAACACAGAGATAAGATGACAGTTATATAGCATTAGACACAAAAGAAACATGAACAACCTATTCAAGTGCAAGCTTAGAACATAAGAGAAAATGGAAATTGAACATATAACAACAAAAGAAGCTTATATTACTAGAATGAAGATGAGAAGCTTGAGTAGCAAAGTCTCCACAGTATCCAGAAGTTGAACCCTTGTTACATTTAACTTTCAGCCATTTATAGGCCCTTTACAATGCTCCTAATATCTCAAAGGCTCAGAGTGTCTTAATCTATTCTCTCTATCCCTTTAACTGTTTGATGCCCTGACTAGGCAAGCATGGGCCCGGAGGTTTGTTCTTCTGACAACAGAGTAACTACATTTTGTTAGTTTGTTGCGCTGTCTGGGAGCTCTCTCGTGCTAGAGATTCCCCACAATCACTTCTGTTGTTTTGGATGAGTTGCGTTGTCTGCTCCATGATAGTTTCTCAGCATCTGTCTCCCAACAATCATTTCCTGGCCTTTGTTTTGTGATAGAATGGGTCTTTGGGCCTCTGTTATCCTTTTAAATGTGAATAATGACTATTTCCTATTTAATACAAAAAATGCTACAACAAATGAGAAATCCTACCCAACTCTCAACATTTTGGACTTCAAAAGTCCTCAGATATGGCCTATTCATCTATTGGGTCCACACTTAGGGTTGCTATCCTAAGTCGCTAGTGGTCTGTTCCCTGTGTATTTGCTTTGTATTCTAAAAATACAAAAATCATGAAAATCATATGAAAATGGCTCCCTCCGGACTTCAAATATCATATATTTCCCTTCCCGAACCCTTTCGGGTCCAGGTCTTGTCTCATATCGCAAGTCCAAGTTTCCCTCTATATTTCGTTAAATAACGAAACACGAAAAATGCATTGAAAATGGCTTTCATGTGGAACTCAAATATTATGAAATATTATATATATAATAGTCATGTCCGGTTAAACGTGCCTCTGTGAAAATCCGATAGCGAAACCCCAATGTAACGTGGGCCGTCGATTTGCGCGCTTGATCAACGGTGCACGTTGAATCACCGATCGCCATCGCAATGGCCACATGGTCTGCGCCGATTGCAACTGTTTGCCTGTGCCATTGCAACTGTCAATTAGATTCGCCAATTGCAACCTCCGATCAGATCCACCGATTGTGATCACCGATCAGATTTGCCAATTGCGACATGCCGATCAGATTTGGACTGTTGATCGGTTAGATCGGATGGTTGCTGTGCTTTATACTTTTCATGCCTCTGATACTTGGATTTTCACTGATTTTATGCATTTTTGCCTCCCGATAGTGCTATTCTGCCACTCCAAGGGTTCTTCTCTTACACTGGCTTTGGTCTTTGGCATGATTTTACTAGCCTTTGAGGACTTAAAGAGAATTTCAGGACCCGTTTGGAGATGCAAGAGTAATATTTGGAAGTCTGACTTATGGCCAAAGCGGAGCAAGAGGAGATGTGGCTTGCAGCGCTAAAACAGGGGACATTTTTGCTAAAAATAGCAACGCTGCACCTCAAGGGCTAACACTAGCTCCTTCTGGGGACGAAAGCCTCCATGTGAGGTTTCAAGAACTACAGAATAATGTCTTTCCTGTAAAACCAAAATCAAATCTTCCTCCTAGTGTTCCATTGGGCATGGTGTCTATTTTGCAATGAAATAAAATATGGAAAAAAACATATTTATAATACCAAGGATTTAAAGCCTTAAATGAAATAAAGTTTCAAAAACTACCCATTGACTGGGCTACCAAAAACACCTTCCCCCTCTAAATTGTGCAGAATGAAAATGTTGCTCATTTGAACTTGAGTGATGAAAAATGGTCCTGTCCCTAAGGGATCAAATTTACATTGGTTGCCCTTATTTTCCTTCAACGCATCCCATTTGAGAACCTAGTCACCAAATTGAAAATTGTCCCATTTTATCTTTCTATCAAAGGTTTCTTTGGTCTTCTTCTAATGAATTTCAGCAAATTCATAAAATACTTGTAAAAACCTATTAATTTCATCATCTTCTTTGAAAACTTTCCAGTATTTGACATTGTCAGGCAGAGATGGTCTATATTTCACCTCATCTCTGTATGCTTTTAGTCTTGGATGTTTTGCTTCGAAGGTTTTGTTCACTTGTTGAATGATAAGGTCTGTTTCATACTCTGCTGTGTTATTTGTGACCTGAAAAGTTAATATGAAAGGTAAATAAATGCATTCCTGTGTGGGGGACACAAGGACTACACCTGCCATTGCAACTTCTTTAGAGTAAGATCCATCAAAGAACATGTCCCAAATTTGTGGGTCTTCTTCCTCTGTGATCTGGCAAACTAGTTTTTTAAGCTGCGTGGAGGCCAACTGAGATTCTTCAATCTGAAGAAAACAAGCTCCAAAATTAGTGTCAACAACATAGATGGGATGATTATTGGGATTCGTTTCATCACTGATTATATAAGCCAACTGAGCTTCTCTATATAATCTCCTGCTCTCACGTCCAAAAACTGGGACAGTAGCATAGGACAAATCATTTTGAAATGTTCCACCTAATCTCTTGATCCAACCTCTAGAAAGCAACATGCCAAACTTGGGGGGTACATCTACTACCACAATATCCATCATCATGCTCTTCATGGGCAGTTGAGACAAAGTGATAGCTAGGTCCTTGATTAATCCCAAACATTTCACTTTTCTAGAGTCAAAAGAAAACAGGTCATGATAAGGCTTGGTAATGTCAAGACCCAATTTATCCATGACAACCTTGGGCATTAGATTATGGCTGGGTCTAGTGTCCAGAAGGCAGTTGTGAAGGATTTTATCATGAATAGTTAGAGAGACATAGAATGATGGGGACCTGTCTTCACAATTTTCAATCATTTGGCTAAGAATAACAGCTGGTTTTTCACCTTGTAGATTTACATAGTTAGTGGAGGCTTGGATGGCTTTAGGCTTAAGGGCCTTGAGGATGGATCTTTTGAAGGACTCATTCTTCACTAGTTCAATCAGGGGCATAGGTATTCTTAGCTTCTGAATTTTTGATTGAAAATTGAAACGAGAGGGAGACTTGTCAAGGCCTCTTACCTCGTGAGCTGGAGCTTTGAGGATGATGGGATCAGTTGCCGGTTGCTTCTACTTATTAGCTTGTTGTAATGTAAGGACAAAAAGTCTTTGAACAAGAGTTTCCTTGGCATTATTCATCTTCGATCTCAGATTATATCTGTGCTGATCTTCAGTTTGTAGAGCAGCTTCACCATCCCATTCTTGGTTAATTTGGTCATTGAATAATGACTTTTCATAGGTAGCTGAGGTAAAAAATGTAGCATTTCCTTTGTCTTCCAGACAATGGATCTCATCATCTTCTTCAAACTTCTCTTCTTCCATGACTACATTCTAGAAAGGGGTCTTCACCCTTTGGTCTTCATTGGCATCTTTTCTTCTTTGCAAAATCTACAACTGCTCATTAGTTCTTCTATATGGATTTGGATTTCTAGGAGCAAAGGTATTAGGAGGCCTTCCTTTCCCAAGGTGTTGCCCAACCTTTAATTTGGAGATTTAAGAGGCTAATGACTCTATTATTTTGGTCATTTTATCTATCTTGTGATCTGAAGATGATGAAGACTCGCCCCTTTGTCTTCTTCTATCAACATTTCCCTTGAGGTTCTCTACAACTATCATGTTTGATTCTACTTCCAAGGCTACATACTCAATATCAGCCAAAGTAGCACATCGCCTCTCCCTCAACAGTAGGCAGAAGTTAGAATCAAAAGCACTGGCATAGGTGAGTTTAGCAAAGGTAGTGGTGGGTTTTACTTCAGATGGTATCTTGCTATACATGCAGTTAAACCTCTTATTAAAATCAGACAACAACTCACCGTTTCCCCTCTTTAAGCTCCCAAACTCAGTGTGGTAGTAGTGGAAATCCTTCTTACCCGCCCAATGCTTTAGAAATGCATCATCTAAAGCCTCAATATCTACTATAGATCTTGGGGTTAGTTCTCTGAACCATTTCCTAGCCTCTCCATCTAGGCTTTGGACAAAGACTCTCATCCACACATCATCTTGACTAATGTCTAGGTTATTAGCATAGCTATAGAATGACTCAAGATGTTCTTTAGTTGTAACACCTTCAGTCCCAGTGAACTTAGGCCTATATTTCTGATATTCTCCAGTAGGCATGGCATTCAAAGGAGTGGGCAGTACTAGTGGTCCATACCTAGCAGCTATGATTCTTTCCATTTTGGTGGGTTATTGTGGTCTTGCCATAACTGTAGTGGCTATAAGGGTACTGGTAGTCTGAATAATAGAGGGTTGAGGAGTGATTGCTATTACCAAATGAGTATGATGGATAGGAGGTGAGGTTTCCTTTGGCTTACAATGAAAGGAGAACCTAAGTAATAATGATATTTATGAATCTCTAAGAGTTTTTCTTCACTTTTAGTATTAGATGCTATACTTTCAACATGTATTCGTTCCATTGTAGGATTTTCTTGAAGAGATATGGAATATTTTTTAGGTTTACCTAAACTTGATGCTCCTTTCTGCAATGCCTTTCTCTCTTTGATGGTTTTTCCAGGGTTGGGTATTGGGTCAGCTTGTGGCTTCTAAGGATTTCTCCGAGTATACCTCACAACTGAGCCAAAACTATGAAGTGGAGTCGCCAAGAGGTTCGTCCTTCAGTAGAGTTGCTAGATAGATGATTACAACCAAAAAAGTGCCCAAACTTTGTCTATCATCAAATCTAGATCTGTGTCATTTCCCAAGGAATCTAAGCTTCAGTCTCATCTCCCCGGCAACGGTGCCAATTATGTTATCACTCCAGGAAGCTCTCCTATGTTGCAGCTTAGAGATGCTTGGTAACATATAATATTCAATATTGTTCTTTTAACTATTGGAATGAATGATGGTTTGGATCAAGCGAGATAACATTTCAACTTTATTTTTACTCAGGACATGCACGAACACCCTCAACTTTACAAGGCTTTAGATCACTAATTCTCAATAGTTTGTAGATTCAATGAATAGATGGAGAATACTGACTATACCAGCAGATGCATATATAAACACATATGAATGGCTAAATGAAGCTTGCAAATCTAAATTGTCAACACAGAGATAAGATGATAGTTATATAGCATTAGACACAAAAGAAACATGAACAGCATGTTCAAGTGCAAGCTTAGAACAAAAGAGAAAATGGAAATTGAACATATAACAGCACAAGAAGCTTATATTGCTAGAATGAAGATGAGAAGCTTGAGTAGCAAAGTCTCCATAATCTCCAGAAGTTGAACCCTTGTTACATTTAACTTTCAGACATTTATAGGCCCTTTACAATGCTCCTGAGCTCTCAAAGGCTCAGAGTGTCTTAATCTATCCTCTCTGTCCATTTAACTATTTGATGCCCTGACTAGGAAAGCGTGGGCTTGGAGGTTTCTTCTTCTGACAGTAGAGTAACTGCATTTTGTTACTTTGTTGCGCTGTCTGGGAGCTCTCTTTTGCTAGAGATGCCCAACAATCACTTCTGTTGTTTTGGATGAGCTGCACTTTCTGCTCCATGATCGTTTCTCGGCATCTGTCTCCTGAAAATGATTTCTCGATCTTTGTTTTGTGATAGAATGGGTCTTTGGGCCTCTGTTATCCTTTTAAATGTGAACAATGAATGTTTTTTGTTTAATACAGAAAACACTGCAACAAATGAGAAATCCCACCCAGCTCTCAACATTTCAGACTTCAAAAGTCCTCAGATATGGCCTATTCATCTATCGGGTCCACCCTTAGGGTTGCTATCACAAGTTGCTAGTGGCCTGTTCCCTATGTATTTGCTTTATATTCTAAAAATACAAAAATCGTGAAAATCATATGAAAGTGGCTCCCTCCAGTTAAATAACAAAATACATGAAAAATGCATTGAAAATGGCTTTCCCATGGACCTCAAATATTATGAAATATTATATATATAACCGTCGGGTCCGGTTAAATTCACCTCTGTGAAAATCCGATAGCGAAACCCCGATGTAATGTGGGCCATCGATCTGCGTGCTTGATCAAAGGTCCACGTTGAATTGCCAATCACCATCGCAATGCACACATGGCCTGTGTCGATTGCGACTGTCTGCCTGTGCCAATTACGACCGTTGATTAGATCTGTAGATTGTGATTGCCGATTGCGACCTCTGATTATATCCACTAATTGTAACCTTCGATTAGATCCGCCAATTGCGATCGCCGATTAGATCCACCAATTGCGACCTGCTGATCAGATCTAGACCGTTGATTGGCCAGATCAGATGGCTGTTGTGCTTTATATTGTTCTTGCCTCTAATACTTGGTTTTTCACTAATTTTATGCATTTTTTCCTCCGAATAGTGCTTTTCTGCCACTCCAAGGGTTCTTCTCCTGTGCTGGCTTTTGTCTTTGGCATGATTTTACTGGCCTTTGAGGATTAAAGAACATTTTAGCACCCATTTGGAGATGCGAGAGTAATATTTGGAAGTTTGGCTTATGGCTAAAGTGGAGTAAGAGGAGATGTGGCCTTCAGAGCTGAAACAGGGGACATTTCTGCAAAAAATAGCAGCACTGCACCTCAGGGGCTAATAGGTCCTGCAATCCTTACACAACCTTCCAATCACGTAGTAACTTTATGCAGGTCTCCAAAAGGGTAGTGAGTACGGAAGGATCAACCTCTGATGGCACACTAGTTTCTTACATCTTGTCTTGGTTTCCTAAGGTGGAGGCCTCAATGAATCTCTTCTTGGCTTCCATGAATGTTTCCTTAGCATGATTAAGATCAAAGTCTACTTCCTTCTTTGGAGATTTATGGACCCACCCATCTTCTTCAAGCTTCTTACCCTTATCAGCGCTAGTTTTCATACCACTTCTTAGCACAATATTAATGCCCTGATCCTTCTTGCGGGGCTCAACCCCCATCATTTGTAAATTTTGTGTAGGTTGTGATTCCTTCTCTTGCATCTTAGCTATTAACACTATACATTCTTGTATGGCATGGTTGAACTTTTTGCAGTATTGATACTAAGGGTGTGTAGGATTCATGAAATATCGTGCAAAGTGCCTCGTCTTTCCATAGTTGTAGCAGATAATCTGACCACGACCTCTACTAGGTCCTCCTCCTCATCCTCATCCTCGGACCTAAAAACCTCTGCATGCTTCTCTGGCGCCTTGATCTGGAGGTCGAGTTTTTGCTTGCATACAGTGAGTAGGGGTTCTTTCCATCATCAGCTCATAGCTTTGGCAGTGGCACTCATTGTGGCCCATAGATTTAAAGAAATTATAGAACAATTGCTGAGGTTTCTGAATGAACTTCTGAAGAAAGTGGAAGTTATTCATCGCATGTTGCCCAGTAACTTGACAAATAACACATCATAACGCAGCCCCCATGCTCAACCCTGCTGGGGCTTCTAGTTTTAGGGGAATTGGTCCCCCCTTGTAATATAATTCACGTACACGGGATAATGATATTTATCGTGCCCGTGGCCCTTTGACTTCAAACACCATACCTCTGTGGACACTTATGGCTTAGTCTCCTTTTCTTTCTTCAAACTCTGTAATTTTAGGTGTAGGCTTGCTAACTGCGAGTGGATCTATTGTACCCCTAGGTTCATATCTTGAATGGGTGATGTTTGTAGCCTCATCGTGATCTCTAAGTCTTCTGCCTGTGTTGCGATCTTCTGCTGTGATAGAGCAATTCTCAAATGGGGCAAAAGTGACATGATGAACCAGTTGTAATGCTAGTTGTCTGAGATTTTCATGTTAGCCTGTCTAATTTGGAACTTCAATCTATGATCAAAGTCCCAAGGTCCCTCCTCAACCTTCATCATGATCTATTTAAATCTAATTATCAACTGCGCTTCAGATTTAGGCTTACTAAACTCTTTGTTCAAAGCTCTCTAAGTTTTTGCTAGCAGTGCATGAGGATTGTCAGCACAATACTTAATGTAGGTTAGCACACAATCTGACAAGGCAATAACCAACTAAGATTTCTTTGTGGCACTGTCCATACAACATTCGCAACAAAACAAAATTTCTCTAGATCTTCACTTCTTATGCCCTTGAAAATCGACATCTTCATTGCGTTCACCATGTTGAATAGTGGCGGTGGAGGTGGAGGTGTGGGTGAAGGTGTATGTGGTGGAGGTGGAGTGGATGGATGATGTGTTCTAGGAAAACCTTGAGTTATTAGTTGAACAATGGTTCACGATTTTGTATGCACCGCCCCTTCGTTGTCACTTGAAGGAGGTCCAATCAATGGGTTATACTATGGTCTTGATTCATCACAATTTCTACAGAATATTTCACTTCTCGTAGCTCTGAAAATCAAGGTAATGGAATTACTTGCTTTTCACATAATAGAATTTTAATCCAAGTATTCAATGACCTTAAATACTTACCTCGTGGTCCCTTAAAAAATCTTCGCTTTGCTTTGCTATAGCTGACTGAGGTTTCAACTGTAAATTCTGTAACAAATCCTCCCAGAATTAAATCAAGCAAATGATTGATAGCCCACACAATCTTCTTTTTAGAAGCTTCTAGTTGTCGCACCAATTGTGGAGTCCAAACTATAGGACTATCGAGCTTCCACCTTCCTTGACTATCTATTAATTTGGCTAACCACTTGTATAGTTCAATTGGGAAAGTGCAGAAGAAGATTTCATGTACCTCTGTATATAGATATCTATTCAACCTCTCCTCCTTCTACATATGCAAATTCTTGTCTTCTTGAGCCGTGAACTCGTGAATATTCCAATCTAACCACTTTTCAATCTCCTTGTTAGTTAGATTCCAATGATGTGACATCACACATATCTTTAAGCAGATCTCGGTCCTGGCACCAAAACTATTTGTTGGCTTAAGGGGTCCCGAACCAGGTTTAGAGTTAGTTGCGCCAACCATCAAAACCCTACACTGCTGGCCCTTTCAGCAATAGCCTATGTAGCACAGGCTGTAGTCTCACCCGAAGCAGTATTGGGGGATGCAAGAACCAAGTTTCTGCATGCAGAGACTAGTGTGATGTCTTCCATCTTCTTGGATTTGCCTCCATGCATATCGATAGAATTCTAGAGCTCATTACTGTAACTGAGTTAAAGTGGCCTTCAGACCTTCACGTAGGTCCACGATTAGTCCTTGTGGACCTTAAACAATCAATTTACCTACTTACACACATCAAAAAGTAACCCTAGATTAGAGTTCGTGTAGATTTACTTAATTCATTAGAAAACTTAAGAGAAAAGGCCTGTAACTTCGCAGAAGTGGTTAAGAATTCATTTCATACATTATTAGGATAGATTCAAGACATTCGTGTAGCATTCAATCATTATTTCATAAACATTTCATTCTTCGGTGGCATATAACATAAACAGATATAAATGGAAATACTCAGTAATTCTTCAGAAAACTGTCTTTATTGATCTTCAATTTACTAATTACAGAATCTTCTTACCCTATGCATACAACCTCAGGGGTCTGCTCACTCAGTTGCAGAATCTACCTAGGCCTCCTATGCACTCATCGGCAGGAGCCTTCCCTTCTCTATCTAAGCGCAGTAAGCAGAGCCTTCTTGCCTTAGCTCTTGCCCAAGACAACAAAAATATCTTCAATGTACCCAATTATCTATCCAACTTACTTCTAAGACTCACTAAGACTCAACTATTTATAGAATTTTCAATACAATGACATGGTCTGTGGACCATGGGTGAATCTCAAAATTGACTCAAAACTTTACCCAAAACAGGGGTCTAAGCCCCTTTGACTCTTATTCATCTACACACTTCGTATCCACATATCGCGGAGAGTTTACATCTTTTACAAATTTGTATACAAAACTTGGGTTAGCTAACCCCAAACTAACCTAGGGGACCCCATCCCAACAATCAGTGACAAAATATAGCCTAGAGAAGAGGTTTCAAAAACATACAAGAAGGGTGAGAGCCTCGATTTTTCCCCTGAGATAGAAAAAGACATGCCTACACCTAGAACTATGACTAGGGCTCAAGCAAGAAGAGTGCCTAAGGAGGTTATTATTTAAGAAGTTCAAGTTGAGGCCATGAGAGAACAATCACCTAGGGAATAAGGTGATTAACCATTGAAACATCATGGAAAGGTACCTCCTAAGGTGGATATGACTGATCATGGAGATAAGGCAGCATAAGACATCATTAAAGAGAAACATGCACAAATCAAAGAGTTACAAGATGACATTTCTAAAGCCAATTTCATGGTGGCTTTCTTGAAACAAGAGAATAGGAAACTGAAGCTAAGCCTAATGCAGAAAAGTAAATCACATGAACATTCTCCCTCATCTAGCAGAGAAGATCTTTTGGCAGCCAAGGACAAGGGAAAATAATTCATTGATGTAGAACAACAGGATCAATACCTTTAGAGACAGCCAAGGAGACCTACAATAAGATCAATGTCAAGGAAATAAAAACATGACAAAGAGCCATCTCCTCCTCAAACCCAAAAATCATTTCATGAATCCTTAACTGTTGATTTTGAAAAGAATAGGGAGTATTGGATTGAAAAGGTGAATGAGCATTTAGAGAATCTTGTGAGGAAGGCAAACAAAGACATTGCCTGCAGAGGCATATGGCAAGGCACTATTACATAAGAAACATGGTATGGAAGATTAGGGTTAAGAACATGAAGAAGAAGCTTAAGAAGAGGGATGATATTGATCTTTTGGCTGATGCCTCCTTAGTTGTTTGAAGCAATGTCATAAATTAGGAAAGAAGACAAAATTTTGCAAAGTTTTGAAATTTTTGGAGTTTTGTGTGCATTGGCAAAAATACATGCTACAGAAACACAACGTTTGCTCACTGCACTTTTTCCTAGAGGCTCCAAATGAAGTTTGGAAAGCATGTGGAGGTGGATTTTTATTAGTACATTTCAGAAATCTACTTGGGGTCACTTGTCAGTTCATTAATTTTCAGAAAAGGCCAAAAACCACCTGTTTTTCACCTTTCTGCCACTGTTTTGGGTCACTCGCTATGCTTCTGGAGTACTTGTTTTCAAATCAATTTTGAATAGTCTCAATGATGGAGTTAGGGTGAATTAAAGGTCTAAGGGTGTAGTAGACATCCTAAAATATCTTCCTAGGTCATCAAAAAAGTTCAAAACCACTTAAAGGTCATCAAAACATCAACTCAAATATTCGTTGTGCTTTTGCTAATACTCATTGCGCTTCTAAAGCTTTCATTGTGCTTCTGTGGAGGAAGCTTCTTTATGAATTTCCATGGTGTAGAGTTGATTTTTCTTGATGTAATTAGTGTCAAAAATTATTTTACCTGTAGTTGAGTGTTTTAATGATGGTCAGAGTAAGTATCTTGTAATTAAATGCCTTCAAAGTCAAATTCAAATCAGTTAGTGTAAAGGAGGAAAGTGGCTTCTAACTCCTGATGATGTGGCAATGGTTAGGGAGGATTAGGAAATTAGTTCGTAGGAAGTAGGATTTGACCCCTGAGAGGGGAAATTTTGTTTTGCATCTATATGTAGTTAGAATGAACTCATAGAGGGGGTTGGATTCTTGAAGCTCAACTCTTCGACTAGTGTAGTAGACATTTTTGTAGAAATATATGTAGTTGCAACTATTTTTATGGGATACTTGTGATGTGGTTTGTGGCATTGTATTTATCCAATTTTCTTTATCCATTGTAGATAATTAAGTATTTATAGCATCCATCTATATTCTTATGGTGATTATCTCTTAAGTGTTAAATCAAATTTCATGATCAATATGCTCTGTTTTGTCTTAGATTTTCATATAAGTGTTTTTTCTTCTAAGCAAATGAATTCATACCTATATGCTCATTTTGCTTCTCTTTTCCCCTCACCATAATACAATTACAAATTCACTTTGAGACATTGATTACACCTACCTTGCCTCATTCTATATCTGCAACTGATCATTTGGGATACTTGACCTAGTTCTCATACCTAGTGCTTCTATCCAACAAACCCTAAATCAAACCCTACTGTGTCAAATACCTAGCCTAATATCCATATATTCTCCAGTCACTTCCATTAGACGTGAGGTTTTTTTAGAGAGATCCCTCTCCGATTTGGTAGGGCTAGCTGCCAAGTCCAAAGTTGATCTAAGGTTACCTCCTTGTCTTCATTTCGCAACCTTGGGACACTAAGGAGTGCTAATAGATTTGATACAACTCATGATAATTTAAATCTAGATTTCTCATCATTTGATATTGAATAGATTGGGAATGCATAGATCTAGCCTCAAATATATAGATTGGGCATATCTAGGATAATCGATTTGAATACATAACACTATGAACAAACACCACATCTTAGTTAAGGCCCTAAGAACTATAGATCTACGATACCATAATAAACTATAGAACAATAATTGGGACAAGAGATAGGAAAATTGGCTGAAAAGACCTCAAACCATACTAATGATGCAAATATATAATAAATGATTGAAATCACCTCTTTGGTCCCACCTCAACACCTCATAAAGAGATAAAGGAGGTGGAAGAAAAATAGAAAAATAGAAACATACTTAGGATAACAACTATATCTTTAAATGTGAAAAATGTTAGGTGGTGTATTAGGACTTCATGCTTGTATAAGAGTAAGAGGCTAACAATGGTATCTCTCTTTAAATCCTTTGATAGAGGTTTTTTCCAGAATCCCTATTTGGGTGAGGGTTCCAAATATGATATTGCGTTTTTGGGGTTTCCCTCTATTCAAGCCATTGAGTTAGCTTTAGGAAAGTTCCATCTTATCTCTCATGAAAGTAAAAGGTGTAGTATAGAGAGACATGTAAGAATTGAGATGGATTTTAGAGTAGGGTTTCCGACATAAATTACCTTGATAGGTAAACACTATTCTTGGACCTAGAAATTAGATTATAAGAGAGTCTCCTTGCATTATAGGGATTGTTTCAACACTAGTAATTTTCAACTCAATGCACAAAAGTGTTTGAGAAAAATGGTAAGCACCAACGAAAATCACCCTAATCGGTTGCTTCTTTAAAGGATCACCAAATATTTTCATGAGACCATTAACAAATCCTTTGATCCAAATGATTCCAATACCTCAATAAAATAAATAAGAATAGCTAACGCAAAGATCAAAACAAAAGAACCAGTCCCACATGATTCAGGGCAAGAAACTCAAGGTAAGTTAGGCTCTCAGACAATAGTGAGTTATGTAGATTAGGTTGAAGTTGAGTCTCTGGAACAAGAAGGATCACTAGTTCAAGATACTTCAAGCTTGGAAGAACTATTAAGGTATCCAACTACTTTAAAATGAGTATGCGTTTCATATGTTGTCATTAATGTCAACTACAATGTCATTAATGTCAAAGTCTAGCAACATGGGAGATTGATGTCAAGTTAGGGGGAGCTTGTTGAATATTCGTGATTGAAGTGAATGCAGTGAATCAACAACATATATTTTCTATGTATTTTATCTTCATCTATTCTGATCAAATGAGCATGAAACGTGGTTGGATAGATAGGCCTCTTAAAGAGCTTTCCAATGATATATGGCACTTAGGAAAACACCCAATGAATGATGAAGAAAGCGAATCTGAAGTGAAGAAAGTTTAGTAAAGGTTAAGAGCATTTAGATATCCAGGTCCTAAATATATCTAGGCTGTGAGATATATTAGGACCATTGAAATTCATATGGGCCTCTTCTAATATATATAGACATCTAGGCATCCGCGGATGCATTGAGGCATTCATGCATCCAATCATTTGGGATGCATCTTATTGTGGAACAAGTGAAACAAACTATATACTATATTAGTCACATGAATCTAGATTTTGATGAAGTCTAGTCTCTTTGAGGTCATTTGGGCCTTCAGAAGAGAAATAGGGAAACACTTTAGAAAACTACTAGATATTAGATTTCCTAGTGCCCAACACCACGTGGACCACAATGTGAAGTGGAAGTATAGGTTGAAACATTGAAGTATAAGTTGATGGCATGACACATTGAAGTGAAGAAATGTGGCAAGTGGATTTGGGCTTTCTGGGTGGCTAAGTGGCCCCTTTTCAAGTGACATGTGGTTATGATGTGGTGGTGACATGACATGATCAGTGGCCTAAAGACAATGTGGTAGGTCATGTTTGGTTGGCACAAATGAGATGGTAGTTGAGGTGGAATGACCACATTGCACATGCACATATGACAAAAAAATTAGACTCTCTTATTAAAGTTAGGAAAGTAAGGGGTCTTGAAGTGACTTCACCATTTTTGAATTTGAGCAGATCATGGGATTATTGGTGTGCCTTTAAAAAGGTGGGGGTAATTTAAATTGCACATACAACAAAATCATGCTCCCCCTCCCCCCCCCAAAACTTGTTAAAGTTAAATTAGTTGAGGGGGCCTTGTAGTGTCCTCTCTGTCATCAATCTTAATAGGATTAATTGACAAGCATTATAAGTTGGTGTGGCGTTAAAGCTATGGTCTCGACACTTGTTCATATGAAGAAAAAAGCCAAAATAAGGACCTTAGTCAATATTCCAAAATCATGGTTATGTGATATTAGAGTATCCTAGGGTCACCCTGTACAATAAAATTGACTATTTCTAAGAGTTGGATGCAAGATATGAGTGAAAATGCATTCAAGCCTATGTTCCCAGCCCTAGGTCATGAAGTGCTAGGTGTCAAAGCACTTGGATCTAATAAATGAAAATCTAAATGTTTGGGAACTCATTGCATATAAGTGGACCAAAATCCACATTATAGGAACATATGTTTAGACAAGGTCATATCATATGGTCACATGGATGCAATGAGGAGTCCCCTAGGAACCAAGGGAATATGAAAATAATCCAGGTCATCCGGATTTGATTTCCAAAAGAAAAAAGTTTGTTGTTCAGATTTAATGTCGGTCCTCCCATGAAACTTCCAATCTAGTCTAATATAAATATACCAAGTTTGGATATGGTGGAATTTCTATTGAATGTAGCATAAATGATTTTGGTTGCATGTAATTGATTGCGATGGTTCTATGGTGTGATGTGTGAAACAAGTATGAGAAATGAAGTCAATGGAAGACATGTGAATCTATTCAATTTGGATGAAATCAATACTACGAAGTTAGTAAGTTTTAGATGTAGGGATGTTTCCTAGGTGTGAATAAGAAGAATAAAGTGTGGCCTCCAAAAGATCAAAGTTTAATGCATAAAAAAGAAGAAACATATAAGGATTTTGGATGAAACTGAGATGAAGATACAAAATAGGGAATGATGTGAAAAATAGAGGAGAAAAACAAAACAAAGATGAAGATATAAGAAAGGATTCAGTTAAGAATTTTTAGCATATGACACCTTTTAGTTGGTGCTAGTAAAACATTTCAGGGGGTTACTAATTTGTTTTGGTTGATGCAAGTAAAACATTTTAGGGGGTTGGTGCTTCTGTATGGTTAGTGCCAGTAAATGTTTGTAGGGGGTTGTTGCTCCTTCTAGTTGGTGCCAGTAAAAAATTTCAGTGAGTTGATGCCTCCTTCTAGTTGGTGCCAGTAAAAAAATTTAAGTGAGTTGGTGCGTCCTTCTGGTTGGTACCAGAAAATCAATGTAACAATAGGTTGGTGCCTGGAAGATCATTCAATAATAAAAGAAATTCTCTATGTGTGTGTGTGTGTGTGTGTGTGTGTGGTGTATGTTTATGTTGTCGTTGTGATTGATATGTATTGAAGTGTTTCAGATTAATCAAATTATCCATTAAATACTAATTCACCCTCCTCTGAGTATAATCATATTTCCAACAATATGGGATATGTGGGGAAAAGGAAGAATAAAACCTTTCTAGTATCTCAACCAATGATAACAAGAAGTAAAACATGGTTTAATTATGTATTTTTTTTGTCTCTTGTTAGATAACCAATTTGTTTGATAAGAAATATTGGAATTTAGTTCTTTTGGGTATATAAAAAATCAAGTCAATAACATTACTCATGGATGTTTTCACAATCATTGGAAATATCATTGTTATATTTTCTTGATGTAACTCATCTCTTTACCCTAGCCTCATATTTTTTGCTACATATAAATTTCCCAAGTCTAATTTTAAAAATATTTAAAATATCTTCATTGCCTTTCAACATTATTTTTTTCACCAAAGGAAAAATCATAATTTCCATTATGAAAAGGTGAAAATTACATGCTAAAGAGTCATGCTATCTCTCATGGACTACTACTAGTCAACAATACATAACCCAGGTAAGATTACAAAATCTAAAAAAAAAAACCATCCTGGGTATGATGAGTCCCATTTACACAGAGAAAGGAAAAAACATAAAACATTTGTGTAGTTCATATTGTAGATACAAAATTGATACAAAAAAGCATATATAAATATAACTGCTCTGTTGTAAAATTAGAGATTTAAATCATCTCGAATCAAGCTGAATGAGTTATTCTTGATCTTCCACCTGCTGTAACCCATGTATAAATAGTATGTGGTAATACTCATAGTGTCCATTGCCTATCTATTATGATATCTCCAACTGCCCCAAGCTTTCTGAGCACCCACCTTGGAAAGCTCATCAGTAATTTAATTTCACTCACTGTATTGGAAAATGATATGGTCAAAATTCCATTTTAAAAATAATATCTCCTCTTATATGGGCTTGAGTGTGTGCACGTGATAAATATAGGATTCATTAAATGGGTTTACTATAACACAAGAATCCCCAAAACTGTAAAGTTGGAAACACTCTTTTTTGAAGCAAAATGTAGAAGTAATTTAAGGCCAAAAAGCTCTGCATAGTTATTGGAACCATGACCCAAACCAATTTTAAGTTTGTAAGAGTGGCATTCATTTAGATACAATATTTCATCACCACCACATCTACCATCTTGAGATAAGCCATCAAAATAGGCCCAAGGACGAGATTTGTCAACTTGCTCTTGCACAATATTGCACACCCTGGGATTTTCTGCTTCCGCGGGAATGAGATCATAAATCACTGTCACTTGGGCAATACTTTTGTATTTACGTACTTCATAATAGATACCTTATTTAATTATTTACTCTAGTTCTTATACATTTTTGTTTTTTAAGGAATTTGATTATACAATTTTGGGCAAAATTGTGGGTTTTTGTTGTTTAAAATACATTTTTGAATGCGTAAATGGATTTAACCCTTAAAAACTATTGTAATAGAATCATGGAGATTTCACAACTCAAACTTGTGATTCCAACAAATCCTGATCAAATTAAAAAATAAACCAAAAAAATACACCAAAAATATAAAACATAAAAGAGTTAAATTTTTATTTAACTAACTTATAATTAGCCCCAAGGGTTAGCTCAAATAGTCAAGTCCCTATTGTAAAGTACATCGCCAATTGGGAGGTCACAGGGTTAATTCTCCTTGACGCCCTTGGGGTTAGGCCCAGCTAGTATGGCTGACAGGCTTTAAAAGATTCCCTTCGGGGTTGATCTGCCTAGATTTTACGTAAATGTAGTGACCACCCAGTGTCCATAAAAGACCCTTTATATATATATATATATATATATATATAATATATATATATATATATATTATATATATATATATATATATATATATATAATTATATTTTATTTATTAAATTTCATATCAATGTTATAAATCTTTCAAATTGTTCAATTATTTAATGTTAAAAATAAAGAAATAAAGTACATATTTAAGTTTTGTTTTTGCAAATCATTAATTTTAATGATATGAAAATTCTCACACAAAATTCCATAAATAATATATTTTATTAAATATTCATATCAATGTATAAAATCTTTCAAATTGTTCTATTATTTAAGGTTAAAAATAAAGAAATAAAGTACATATTTAAGTTTTGCTTTTGCAAATCATTAAAATTAATGATATACAAATTCTCACACAAAATATAAAGAATATATGTTTGTTTCAAGTTTTGTTTCTACTTTGATAGTTTCAAATCAACTTTTGTTTTCTATTTTGGTAATTTTGAAGAAATTGGAAAAAAATAATTTATAACATGGAATTCGTTTGGGCCTAGAGTATGTCTTAAAACTTCTCCTGCTTGACTAAGATCTTGTCCTCCTTGGATGTAAGAAAACAAGTTAACAACCCAAGACCTAGAAGCATCTAGCAAGAGAGAAATCCCGCCCCATTACGAACCACCAATGGGTTATTCCAAGTGGCTTGGTTTTCCTTGAATAATGGTGATGAGTGAATTTGCATTTGCGGATAATAGCCAGTGATGGTTGTCCCCACCGCTGGTTTGAAAACTGAGTTATGACATGTTTTCCCATTGTATAAAAAAAAGACGGAATTCATTTTATTATGTTTATTTGTTTTCTTTTTTAAATATTTGTTTTCTTATTTTAATGAGATGGCGATGATTTAAAATGTATTACTTGCATTAAGTAGTTTTTTCATTTAAAATTAATTAATATAGATTACTTTTTTTTTTTTTTTTCTTTCAAGAATAAAAGTTTATATTTCTTTCTGAACAAGAAAATGCATGAAAATTTGAAGCGTTTAGTTTATTTAGTCACTGGGAATGGACGCCCAAAGCCAAAATTGAACCCTTTTGAAAGAGGCAAAGAAAAAACACTAGTTAGATATTCAAAATACAAAATACATAAAGTAATAGTTGGGCCTCTGAGGCCATGAGAGGAAACTAAAGAATCATAAATTACATGAAAATTTGAAGGGTTTAGTTTATTTGGTCAATGGTAATGCAAACCCATGTTGTAGATCTCCTTCACTAAGTGTTTTAATAAAAGATTTCTATTGGGTTATTACATTGAATATTTCTTGCTGTTTTCTATTTTGGATCGCATACAATATTTTTGCTGTAGGGTTTTCTTGTTTTATTATTACATATCTAAAGCATAAACAACCACATATTTTTTTAGGGTCACTTGTCACCAACGACTTAAGTGAAGTATTTTTGAACATCTTCCTGAAATATTTAAACTAACAAATGACGACTCCACTAGCTCTTTATCTACACGGTCATCAACAAATGGCAACTCCACTGACATAGTAATTTAGATCCTTGGTGACTGTCATTTTAGTGGTTTTAAATATTTTATTGAACTATTTTTAGCTTGTCAATTTCTATTTTTAGCCCTCCTTTATTTCACTATCAAAATTTTGGATTTTGGTGGTTTTCTGGTTTTTTCCTTACGTCACAGGTACTAGTTGAGCAGAAGATGACAACATCTATGCGGGATCTATGGACTGAGATTCTCAGGAGAAAATTACACTTTTCAGCCCCATATTTGTATTCCATAACATGCTTTTTGGCTAGATTTATGCGGTTTCCACTGTTTACATGTTAGTACCTGCATTTTGATTTTTTCCCGAGAATTTTTTAGAATTTCTTCAGATTTTCTGAGAGTGATGTGTGTGTACTGGGAAGGGTTTCTTATGTCCTTTTGAGTCCCCCCTAGGCCTATATTCTCCTAGTTTTACTTTGAGGAAGGAAAAGAGCCCCCTAGTGTTTAGAGTACACATCCACCTTTTTAGGAAGAGATTGACTGATTTGAGGAGTCTAGGGTTCAACATTTTCAGCCACTAGTTTGTAGGGTTTGATCCATTATTTTACAGCCCTTTTGGATAGGTTTATTCACCATTTTTCTCCCTCTAGAGTTTGGGTTTTTCCTTTCCCTCTTAGGATCCCCTTCAGTGTCCTAGATTTTTGAGCTTCTTGCCTATACTTTGCAACATTTCTCACCTATGATTTTTGCTATGTGTTTGCACCATTTATAGAAGATTAGTACTTTTAGATCATATTCCCTTTGACATTAGATATTTTAGGCCATTTATGTGTCTTTTGGTATCTTGTTTTCCTTCTCCTGCTTGATAACCTTTTTGGGTGGGGTTTTGTGTGCTTGATTTGTTGTTTATTTTTCTATACATTTTTAGCATTATTTACAGTATCTCAGCAATTTATTTTTAGCAACACATGGCATCATAAAACATGCTCAATTAGCTCATCCACTTGAAACATCATTTTCACACACTCACACCCTAAGCGAACGCGATCTTGGCTAACACCACCAAGCCTAGACTTGAAACCCTACACCTTAATAATTCAACACACATAGATTGAGCCCACTTGGGCACTAGGGCCAAACAATCTATGTAGTTTAGGTGTAGGATTGGTGGGATAGGCAAGATAGGCTTCTAGTAACACACATCGATCACTTACATTCAGACATAGAAGTTGAAATATTAGGGATCTTAAAATCCTTCACCATCCCATGGTCCAAAGCCAGAGTGCATCAAAAACCCAATTCAGAGGGGGTTATGCTAGGTCATCGTGTGAACGGTTCTCCACAAGGCTACCTAACCTGTGACAAGGAATCCTGTGTTGTGGTTGGTCACCAAGAAGCTCAATACTCAACCACCCCCATGGGACGAAGGTAACCATAGTGATCAATCTTAGGAAAACACCCTATAGGACTGGTTGTGGGTGGTAGTTGGTTCTCTAACCCACCATTCTCTTGACAACTCTACTTGTGGGGATTACATTCCATCAAGTAAGAATTCTTTTGGAAGGCCTTATGAAATAATAGATTTAGGACTTGTTTGAGGATATATATCACCTATAGGCTAGAGGTAATTTTTCTTTGATAGGATTCTTTTGCTTGAATTAGATTAGCACCTTAATATAGTTAGTTTACACTTAACACCATTGCACTAGGTGTTTGTTTGCGGTTTGTTGCTCTATTTCTCAAATTATCCCCTTTTAATCTATTGAGTCATATTTGTCTTGCAATCATTGTGGCCCCTAGGCATTTATCATAGAGACTTCGTGGAATTTTCCCCTAGTTTCCTTTAGGACATATTACTCCTCCCCATAGAGTTATATTTCATCCTCTTAGTCCTCCATTGAGTCCTCATTCTGAATTTGGTTCTACTGATTCTTCTAGTTCCTCCTTAGATTCCACATCTCCCCAACCCCATATTGCCACCATGTTAGACACCAACGTGGGTGCAGGAAACCCAGGTGGTCACCAAGGTGGTAACCCCATAAGCAGATGCTCTACCACTATGTTCACTCCTACTCCATTGCTTCCTTTTATGGTTGGTTTGAGCCTCCCTGATTTCAGCCAGCTCACTAATGACCCTCTTCTCCATGACCCTAGTTGGTCTGTTATGCCTACTAAGATTTCTTCCGACATCCCCATGTTCGAAGGTAATCTTATAGAAGACCCCATAAATCATGTTCACTCATTTCATAGATGGTGTTCATCTAATTATATCATTGAAGACTCCATTCATCTTCGTTTGTTCTAACATGCCCTTACTACAACTGCTGCTAAGTGATATGTGGACCAATTTCCACCTACCTATTTGACCATGTTAAAAAATGGTGTAGAAGGAGGAGCATATGTAAAACTCCTGAATTTGAAGGTTGTGTCTACATGGATTGGTTCCCTAGATCGTTTATGGCCCCCATTGGTAAAGAAGTCGCTTCCCACTTCCCCCAGTCTAAGGAAAATGTGCTCCAAGTAGCTTTGAAATATGATCTGATCTATGCACAATCAAGATATGTTTATACTATCATTCCCAATCTGCCTCGACCTGGTGCTGCTAATGCGTCAAGAGAATCTCATGCCGCTGATGGTATCATTGGATCAATTTCACACCCTCAACATCCACCATATGCTCCACCTCCAATGAGTTATGGTTAACCCTGGGGGGGACCTGTTTCTCTTACACCTATCCCCCTCCCAATACTTCTCATGGTAATGCTTATCTAGGTCCCAACATGTCATATGCATATCCCCATCTGCATCAGTCGATGCTAGGGAAAATTGTTGCTCCATCTATTTATCCTAATGTTGCCCCATCTCCTTACTATCTGTATGCGTTGCCTACCGCTCCAGCCCCTCCAACACTAACGCCCCAACTCTTGATGCCTCCTCCACCTTTGGTGCAACAAGAACCTTCTCTTCAAGGTTAAGTGTACGTTGAACAGAGTGCAACCAATCCCCCCAATCAAAAGAAATGAAACAAGGGGAAAGGTAACTAGAACCAACTATCTCAAGGTAATTAGGGTAACCAGGGTCCCCCACCTAATGTAGCTCAGGGGAACCAACCTAATCCCACAACCCAGCAATAGGGTAGACAACCCAAGCAAAACAAGGCTCTTTGTACGAACAAATATTGTGCTCGTTGCAGTGTATTTGCAAATTATACCTATGAGTGTACCCTTTTACCTCATATGCACCAAGTATGGTAAGCTCAAGCAACTTCTTCTAGAGGAACACAAACCATTTCTCAACCTCCTCCTCCTCTTGCTTCATCTCATGAACCGGTTGTGCTTACCAATCCTTTTCCTCATCAAGGACATTAGAGGAAATTTCAGCTTAAAAGTGCCCATGAAAGTTTCACATAATTTCCATGTCATAACATGTAAACCAATCAAAATTATTTAAATTTGAAAAGAGGTACATGTCTTAAATTTTTAAATTGTTTAATTTGGGTATTCGTGAAATATTTTATTATTAATTTAGGTATTAGTGAAATATTTTATTGTTAATTTGAGTATTCATAAAATATTTTATTAATATTATTTACCTACCTTACCCATATGAATTAGAATATCGAAAAAGCTATTAATGTTATGTAAATCTTGATATTAGTGAAAAATATAAATTAAAAATGTTGGCCCATTTGACACTAATAACCATGTCCAAAAAAAACACAAAAAATAGTTAAATATAAAATATAAATATAGAGAGTTATATTAAATACAAAATAGCTAAATAGCTAAAAAAAATTAAATATTTGAATAATTAAATATAGCTAAAGTTCGCCTGGGGTAGCTCAAGTGGCGATGGTCGTGGAATGAAGTCTCACCGAATCGGATATCTTGGGTTCGAATCTTGTACTACCCTCCCCTGTTGCGGGGTGAATAATGGACATGTAAAATAAAAAATGAGAGAGTCCTGCCAAGCTTAACAAAAAAAATATAGCTAAATATAAAATAGTTAAATAGTTAAAAATAACTAAATATGAATTAGTTAAATAGTTAAAAAACGTATTCCAGAAAGGACAAATCAATGGATTCCCACCAAAAATATAAAATATATAGTTAAATATAAAAATATTTAATTAGTTAAAAATTAGTTAAATAGTTCAAAAAAGTATTTCATAAAGGACAAATTACTAGATTCCAGCTCAAAATATATTCCGGGCGAAATTATGATCTTAGTATACTATGTTGTTAAAAAACACCCAAAAAAAGTAGTTAAATATAAAATATATATAAGATTTAAATATAAAATATAAATATCGATAATTGAATCTATATATATATATATATATATATATATATTATATATATATATATATATATATATATATATATATATATAAAGTGCCATATATTGAGGGATTTTGATAAAAGTAAAAGTAATATTAAAAAAAATGTCTACATGACATTTTTTTTATTAATTTCTTGACTTTTCCTTAGGAGACCACTTTTAGGCTGAAATTTCCTCTAATGTATATCGCTGCCCAACCTGCACAAGGTCATGTAGTTTCCCCACCTTCGTAATCTGGTCTTAATAATTACCAAATCCTTATGATGAATTCCGATGAAGTCAATATCGAGGAAGTCAACCTTCAGACTCAGTCGCGTGAATATGACAAGCCTCCCCCAAAGTCAGTAACCATTTCCCAACCTCAAGTTTCCACCGAGACTTTGTTGTCATCAAATGGTACGATACAGATCCCTCTTCCTAAGGTAGAGGTTGTTCCTAAGATCCCTAAAGGTCCATTATGTCACAATGTTTCTTCTTCTAAATCCACCCATACATATAACATAATAGATTACTTGGCACACTCTCCTCCCACCATGTCAATGGTGGAAGTCCGCTAGACTGGCTCATCCCAATGTAGAGCTCTACTATCTGCTTTGGGTGTTGTGGACCCTTTCGATGATCGTATGATTGCCTTTGACATTAACAAAGTGGAACACCCTCCCCTCCTTCATCCATTTCCTTTCAAATACCAGTCTCCATAACAAACGCCACTATTCAACGGTGTATCATAAACGAAGGCACCTCCACATGTGTGATGGATGCTAGCATTTGGAAGAAACTTGGTTCACTTGAAATTTCCCCATCCACCATCACTCTTCATGCTTGGGATGATCATCACTCATAGCCCCTCAACTTATATCACAATTGTCTAATTGTTGTTGCCAGCAAGATAGTCTCCATTGACATCGAGGTCATTGATGCCCCATTAGGTTATAAAATTCTCTTGGGGCATAGTTACACCTATGCCATGTCTATTGCTGCATCTGTGATATTTTGAAAGATGTCCTTTCCTCATAATTGAAATATCGTCACTATTGATAAGTTGAATTACCATGATCTTAAGTCTCATACTTCCCCTCAGTCCACTATCTCATTGATGACTAGCAATAAGGTTGTCTCATCCCTCACCAATGTCTCACCTGGAGTCTACAAATATTCCATGCTTCTTGGTGCTTATTATGGACCACCACCTACCCCCTCAGAGCCTATCTCTTATAGTGTTTGCATGCTTTAAGCATCATGGGATGCCCACAAGAGGTCTAGTATGGCTTGACAACAACCAACCCATCCACAACCTGTTGTTCCCAACTCAACCCAGCCTTTAGGTATTACTCCTCAAGGTCCATTTCCTTTTGCTGGTATCTCTACTAGTCCTTTCCAACCTGGAACTATTCCCCCGGGTCTTAGCCATCTAGGAGAAATTACACCAAGTCATTACCCTTATGGTCAGATATCGTTCTTATTCCCTCCCCCTGGATTTTATTCTACACCTACCATGGCTACGTTGATTTCACCGAACATTACCTTCGGGAACCCAATCTAGTACATTAATCCTCCTGCAAACATTCCTCCTGATCAACTCAAACCTTATACTACTTTGATCCTTATTCAAACTATTATTCCTACCCCTTCCTTTGCTTGAGTTCCACAACAAATACCATCGCATCCAAAACCATGGACCGAAAACCTTCCTTTAGAATTTGTATGTAGGTATTTCTGTATGGGGTTAAAACCTACATTTGGTATTAGAGTTGTTTTGGCTTCAAGGGGATGCCTTTGTTGCTGAGGGGTTTTGCTCAGACCTATGACCCTGTTCAATGGGAGATCTGTGGGATCGATTTTGGTGGTGAAAGAAGATGGCAAGCAGTGGAAAGATAGAGATCGAGAAATTTAATGGTCAGAGTTTTGAGTTCTGGAAACTCAAGATGGAGGATTTGTTGGTGGATAAAGATTAGTGGTGTTATCACAAAATCTGACCTTGATAGGCTACTAATCAAGTAGACTCTGAGTAACTATTTCTAACCAATATTTTGGCTGATGCTTAGCCTCCTCAGCCTGAGAGGGCGCTCTTAAAGGTTAATGATATTGATTAAAGATATAGATAAATGGCTAACTCTATGGTTTGTGATTTTATATGTTTATAGATTGAAAGATGGAGACTTGCTACCATTGGGCTATGGAGTCAGTGACAGAGAAAAAGATAACAAATAACTTTTCTTATGAACTAAGGCTTGAATATACTTCAATGAAAGAGTAACACATTTAGGAAAGTCTCAATAACTTGAAGTTCATAGAAGTCAGAGAATGTGGGAATGAATTATGAGTAATGATACATCAAGGTATTCAAAAGGAAAGTATTAAAAGCGATTCATCAAAGTCTAACACTTAAAGGAAGTCAGAGCATGAATAACCATGAATTATGAGTAATAAGTATTAAATCATTGAAGAAAAACATCCAAAGATAGGACCCAAGTATTTAATTCACCATAGTTTAACACTTAAAGGAAGTCAAAGCATGTTCCTCCATGAATTCTGAGTAATAAGCGTTAAGAATATGGAAGTAAAACATATCAAAGATAAAAGATAGAGCTCAATGAAGTACCCTAAGAATCTCAGATTCAGAAAAGTTAAACTGCTTCTGTATATATCAATCCCTTCACAGCATTTACAAAAGTAGTCCTTTTCTATCACATTTTCCAACCCTGAGGAATTTTATTCTCAAGCTTTATATAGAGTTTTACAACCTTAGATACTATGATCCATCTTTAGGGGAATTCAAATTCCTAACTTTGACACCTATCTATTCCAAAAACAAACTACTTAATTACAACTTGACAACTAGTTGTCTTTAAGAGTCCTAATACAAATAGGAGTGAAACTCCTAAAACATGCTTTCAACAACCTTATCTATGACTTCAATACATTCTTTAATCAGCTGCCAACCCATGTCTTCGAGTTTGATGATGTCCACGGTGCTGTTGCAAAACCTGCTAAGTCATGACTTAACTGTCCTGAAAACTAGGAGACAAAGTTCCTCCTTTTAAGGCCCTTAATCCTTTATGCCTATCTTCAAACAGTTTTGCTGGTGTACATGCGACATGCATTAATAATCCATAAAAAATTCATTTGTCCACTTGTGCAAGAAAAGAACTCTCGAATAGATGAAAAAGAGAATGAAACATGACTGTGCCGCTAAAATAGCTTGTTTTCGTAGCACAACTTTAATATCATTTATGGAATACTTCTTTGAACCATTCTACATCATTTCCATCTAAAAATTTATCAATGATCCTCATATGTCTACCATCAATCATCAAAACTGGACTTGATCAAACCTTACCTTCGAAATGCATCTATAAAGTGCTAAAAAGTCACCTTCAACAGTTTCGTAGAGCGCTACGAAACTGTTGTGTATGCTCTTTTTTCAACATGACCTTCAAAATCTACAGTTTGGGAATTTTAAATATTTCATAAATATTGATATGATCACCAAGAATCAAAACAACTTACCATTATAAGATGTTCTTCTTCAAAATTTGGTCTTCACCTTAATGAAATACTGACCTATAAATTTATCATTTTCTGCATTGTTTTTATCTGAAAAATAGGTGTTGAGACAGAGCTTATATATTTTGATCCCTGATGGTTGTTACAACAATGGAGGAGGTTTTTGTATATAAGAATGTTTATAAGAAAAACCTCTCCCAGTTTTTTGAAAACCAGCTTTAGTTGTCTGGAATCTACATTATAAAATCATGTATAAAACAGGAAAATTCAGAATTCTGCAAACAGGTCTCAAAGGAAACTTCGAATATCCAAATGGGTAGCATTGGGTAGAAATTTGAAAGATGTTTTTTTTCCTTGTTATTTTCTTAGAAAGAACCTCCTTCCAATTTTTGAAACTCATCTTCATTTGTTTGAAAATTCCTTTTGAAATCAACAGCTCAAAACAGTCCAAGAAACACATAAATCCCCTTGCAGCTCTTGGTAGAAATACAAGTAACCTATCTGGATGAAATATTGTGTGAAGCTGAGTTCATCCATGATAGACTTCTTTTCATCCTTTCATCTTCATGGCAATTTCCGTTTATAACCCAAATTGCCCTCTTAAAAATATGACAATTGTAATGAACTTTTTGGACAGCAAGCTGTTTGTCACAAAGTTAACTTTTCAAAGGTGACAGTTGACTGATACATGCAAAAGTTGAAAAGTAAATGACAGAGAGGAGCTTGGGTAAATTTTTTAAGGAATGATATTTGAATGTGGAGAGAAAGGTGACAAAATGAGGGAGTGGAAAGCAACAACCACTTCATCAACCAATAAAAATAACTCTGTTTTTCCTAAAAAAGAAGGCTGCATTCCTGAGATCCTATCTCTTGATCCTTGATAGCTGTACAAAAATGGAGGAGTTTTTTGTAGGTAAGAATGTTTATAAGAAAAACCTCTTTCATTTTTCAAAAACGAGTTTTCAATTTCTCAGGAACCCCCTTGGAATTTGACTACTAAAAATAGAACAACAAGGTTTTTGTCTCATAGTGCGTTACGAAATTAGCTTGTTTTCGTAATGAAAATCACCTTTTTTGAACTAGCTGCACTACGAAATTGTGGATTCCTACGTATGCTCTTTTTTTAACACATTTTTCAAAATGGTTAAAGATATGGGTTCTGAACAGCATGTGAGACTTCTAGGACATGGAACAAGGTTGATTTAACTTTATTTGGATATGAAAATGAGACTCTTAACCTATCACCTACCCATTATCAAGACTAAAATGACCTTTAGACCTCCTTGAAATCGTGACAAAAAGAAGAGGTGACACATTGATGTTTTGAGAATTTTTGGGTGATAACAAGTGGATCGTAGTAGATCTGGGTACTAAACCAACGAGAGTGTTCGATGAAGAATGGAAGAAGTTGGATCGGAAGGAAACGAGCACAATATGATTGTATGTCTCAGATTCAGTATTACTGAATGTATCTGGGGAAGCTACGACTAAGGCTTTGTGGGAGAAGTTAGGGACTTTGTACCAATCTAAGTCTCTAGTGAATAAATTGTTCCTATGGAAAAAGTTGTACAACCTGAGGATGAAAGATGGAGACTCAGTGACAGAGCATCTGAATGCATTTAATACTGTGGTAAGTCAGTTATCGTCTGTTGATATCAAAATTTTAGATGAAGATAAGTGTATTAGTTTGTTGTGTTCTCTACCATATTCGTAGGATAGTCTGGTTATTGCAATAGGTAGCAATGCAACTGCCTTGCAGTTTGATGAAATAGTCTCATCCTTGTTAACAGAGGAGATGAGATAGAAAAATATAGAGAGCCAGAATGGTGATTCCTTGTCTATACAAGAACGGTCCTAGAACAGAAACAAAAATAAGTCTTCGAGTGGGAGATCTAAATCTCCAGGAAAACCTGTAAAGGTGGTGTGCTAGAAATGCGGAAAGAAAGGGCACTACAAAAGGGACTGTAAATCTAAAGCTCCTGACAAAGGAAAGGGATCTGATGATGCTCCTTTTGCAGAGGTGAAAACCACCTAAGATGAATGTGGGGATGTGTACTTGGCTTCTTCAAGTACACATGTAGATCATGAGGCATGGTTGATTGACTCAGGTGCATCCTTTCACTTCACTCCCCATAGAGAATGGTTCTGCGAGTACGAGAAATATGATGGTGGTGATGTCTTCATAGGGATGATAAGAAGGCTAGAATCGTTGGTCGTGGAAAAGAAAAGTTGAATTTGTAAGGTGGAAGGGTTAGAATACCTCCGGGTGTTTTTCATATTCCTGCATTAGCTAGAAATCTGATTTCTGTAAGCAAGCTGGATGATGTAGGTGTAAAAACAGTGTTTGAGAAGGATACCTACAAGATGGTTTGGGGAGCACTGGTATTGATACGGGGAGTTCGAACTGGAACTCTATACAAACTGCAAGGTAGCACTATTGTTGATGGGTGCAACAGTGTTGTGGTTCCTGAAAGTGGAGCAGAAAATCTAGTGGTCTCTGGAGAGAAGACCATGCTGTGGCATCAAAGGCTTAGAAATATTGGAGAGAAGGGCCTTCGTATACTTCATGTTAAATATGTGGTAGAAGGTATGAGTAATAGCTCTTTGGATTTTTATTTCTGTGAAAACTGTGTATATGGGAAGTAGAATCGGGTGAGTTTTACTCTGGTGGTAAGAGGGAAAAACATATATTAGAGTTTGTGCATAGAGATGTGTTTGGACCTGTGAAGGTTCCATCACTGGGTAAGTCTATGTACTATGTATCATTTATAGATGACTTCTCAAGGAATACATGGATATATTTCCTTAAGAAGAAATCTGAAGTCTTTGACAGGTTTAAAGAATTTAAGACTCTCATGGAAAATCAGACAGAGAAGAAGATAAAGGTGTTGAGGACAGATAATGGTGGAGAGTTTTGCAACAAGGAATTTAAAGAATTCTATAAGAAGTGTGGTATAGCACAGCATAAGACTACTCCATATACACCTCAGCAAAATGGAGTTATAGAAAGAATGAACAAGACGTTGATGGAAAGGGCAAGATGCATGCTCAGTGATGCCGGGTTAGGACAAGAATTCTGGGCAGAGGCAGTGGAGACAACATGTTACCTGGTCAACAGATCACCCTCATCAGCATTCGAGGATAAGACTCCAAAAGAGGTATGGACTGATAAGAAACCCTCTCTTTCACATCTGAGGGTATTTGGATGTGATGCACATGTACATGTTCCAAAGGAGAAACGAACCAAGTTGGATAGTAAATATGAAAAGTGCATCTTTGCTGGGTATAAGGATGGTTTAAAGGGTTATAAGATTTGGAACCCAGTCACACGGAAGGTTGTGTATAGCTGAGATGTGGTGTTCAGAGAGGTAAAGATGTTATTAAACATGAAGTCCAACCAAAGGAACTTGAGAAGATAGAGTTTGAGGTTAAGGAGGAAGAATCAGACTCTACAACAGAGGAGGAATCAGAAGATGAAGAGCCACAATCAGTTCGAGAAAGAAGGAAACTAGAAAGGTATAGTCCATCTACTTTCCATTCAAATTTTTCTTTGTTTGTTGCTGATGATGATCCCGGGACTATGAAGGAAGCAGTAGATTCAGAGGGTGGAAAACTCTGGAGAGAAACCATGGTTGATGAAATGGCATCTTTGCACAGAAATGAGGCTTGGGATCTGGTGGAGTTTCCAGCTGGAAGGAAACCCATTGGCAGCAAATGGGTGTTCAAGAAGATGACAAATGCAGAAGGAGAAGTGGAGAAATACAAAGCTCAGTTGGTAGCAAAAGGTTATTCCCAAGTGTCGGGAATTGATTTTGGTGATATTTTTTTCTCCTATTGCCAAGGTAACTTCTATTAGATTACTTTTATATGTTGCTTTTGCTTTTGATTTTGGGGTAGAATAGATGGATGTGAAGACAACATTTCTTCACGGGGATTTGGAAGAGGAAATCTACATGAAGAAACTTGAAGGCCTTGCAGTGAAGGGTAAGAAAGAACTGGTATGCAAGTTAAAGAACTCTTTGTATGGGTTAAAATAGTCACCAAGGATGTGGTACCAGAAATTTGATGCATTTATATGGGGACTTGGCTTCACCAAAAGCAAAGAAGTTCACTGTGTGTATTTTAAATTAATTGGTGATTGTGTTATTTATCTGGTCTTGTAGGTGGATGACATGTTGCTGGTTGGAAATGACAAAGAAATTATCTAGGATTTGAAGACTCAATTGTCCTCCAAATTCAACATGAAAGATCTTGGTGTTGCAAACTAGATTTTGGGCATGGAAGTTAAAAGAGATCGTACAAAGAGGAAGCTCTGGTTAAACCAAAGGAAGTATGTCGAAACAATACTGCAAGGGTTTAATATGCAGGATGGTAAACAGATGAAGGTTCCTATTCCTGTAGGTGTGAGGTTACCTGCCGAATAGTGTCCCAAGACACAAGAAGAGGAAGAGGATATGTCCCTTGTTCCATATGCAAGTACAGTCGGTAGCTTGATGTATGAAATGGTCTGTACTAGACCAGAAATTGCACATGCAATGGGAGTACTGAGCAAGTTTATGTCAAAACCAGGGAAGGAGCACTAGACAACAGTGAGGCGGGTTTTCAAGTATTTGTGTGGCACTAGTGATTATGGTTTATACTACCAAGGAAGAGTAGGATTGGACAAAGTGTTGGATATTCATGGCTTTGTTGATGCAGACTGGGTTGGAGATCTCAATCAGACAAGATTTGCAAGTGGGTATGTGTTTAACCTATTTGGAGGCATAGTTAGTTGGATGAGTAAGAAACAATCTATAGTGGCACTATCAACTATGGAGGCAGAATATATGCCAGCCACTCATGCAAGCAAGGAAGTAGTTTGGTTGCAAATATTGTGTTCAAGTATGGGGTTTGTACAGGGATCTATAAGGATAGACTGTGACAGCCAAAGTGCAATTTTCTTGGCAAAGAACCCCGCATATCATTCAAAGTCAAAGCACATTGATGTTTAGTATCACTTTGTGAGGGATATGATAGAAGACAAAAAGGTGTTGCTGGTAAAGGTGGACAATTTTAAGAATACTACAGATACATTGACAAAATATATGAGCTTTGAGAAGTTCTCTTGGTGTAGAGAGACAATGGGCATTTTAGGGCTAGAAAAATGACTAAACTCTCTTGTGGCCCCCTGCAGAAAAAAAACAACAAGTGGGAGAATGTTGGGTTGTGTTATAGTCTTTCCACGTCTAGCCCACGTAGTTAACTGGGGACTTATAGGTGAGGTAGAGCCCCCCTTCATTGCGCTGACTGTGTAGTTTGGGGGCGAGGGGGTCACAGGGTGTTTAAGGTGTACCCATAACCCCACATTATGGGGTTTGGGGTAGCACCCCAGAAAATTTTGGTTTTGGACCCTATGTTAGGTTGGGCGGACCCACTTATGGTTTTGTGCATGATTTTCGCACATGTTTTTTGGACGCGATGGTTTTTGGTCCATGGTATTGGATGCTTCGGCATGTATAAATATGTATTATAACATTAAAAGGAACATAATGAAAAATCAAGCCAACGGTCCTAGTTTTGAGATCTAGGGGAAAATCTCTGTGTATATGTGTTTTATGTGTTATGCTCTTGCATTGTTTATTTTTTGTGTTTTAGAATTCGTATGAAGTAATTTCTGTACGGGGTTAAAACCTACACTTAGCAATAACAAATTTCTTATCATAAGACATTACTATCTCATCTCTACTGAAGATATTTCCTCCACTAAGCAAGGAATTTATCAACTCCTTCTACTGTAATAACTCAACTTGATCTTCATTTGAAAGATAGTCGTCATCATACTTTGCTTGGCAACTTTCAGCTTCATTCAAGATAGTTCCATAAGATGGCTTGTCTTTTGCAATACCTGCATTCACACACAACTTGTCAGTTGTAAATCCACAACACCTCATGATCTCATTTGATGATTCAATGACCAAGTCCTCCTACTGTTCCAAGTCCTTTACATGACTTATAAATATTTCAATAGTCTTCTCTTCAATCTCATCAAGTTCTTCACTTGATTGCTTGATATCCTTCTCTACTTCTTCTTGATTTTGGCCATCCTCGTGAGTCCAACTTCCTCTACTTTCTGTCTTTGCAATATGCTGAAAAGTAAAACCTTTTCCCAACTATGTACAGGTATTTACATGAGACATATCTATCTCATCTTCTTTCAAAACAATATTTATATTCTGCCTTTCTTCTTCCTCCTTTATGTCAATATCAGCAAATTGTCTTTCTTCACGTGTTTCACCTACAAACATACACAAATTATCAGAGTTAAAATCATGTGACCCTTTGGTCTCACTTGAAGTTTCAGTATTCAAGTCTTCATCTTCACCCTGTTTGTTTCACTAAATGGAAACTTCCATTTCCAACTTAGCTTCTCTGAGTTCTTCCACCAAGCCCTTCACTTGCCTTTGTTTTAGCCTTCTCTATAATTGAGGCCACTTCACTGGCTTTTTCTTCAAGACCCAACCTAGTCTTTCGCTTTCCTCAAGTATCATACTCAATACATTGAGTTGTTCTTTCATCTCAGCAATCTCTTTGTCAATTTCCTCTTGACTCATTCTCTTGCCATTTACCTTGGCATTCTCTTTATTCACTTTTCTTCTACTATGGTCTTCTTCATAACCTCCACTATTACTATCAGTAGTCATATTCTTCTCCATATCTATGAGTTCTTCACTCACTCACTATGAGCTACATTAAAGCCTCTGCAATAACAAGTCCTCCCTGTTGCCACTTACCTCACCAAACTTTCCTCTATACTTGGTCTTTTGGCAAGCACTTGGTTCTCTGTCTTTGGAACCTCTTTGAGCACTTCCCTCTACTCCTTCTAGGCTTAAACTTATCTGCACCTTTAAAGAACACAACTGTCCCCTTTATCTAACCTCTGTTGGAATTCCTCAAGGTTCTGCCACATTCTACTTTCATTCAGAAACTTTTACCAGCTTCTTCTATCCCTTTCCAATTCTACCCACATCCTCTATGGAATTCTCTTTGTGAGCTGCAACAATACCTCTGCAGTAACAAGTCTCCGTCTTGCTACATATGCCTCACTAAGCTTCTCTCCTTTGAGCTCAATCTCTTAGCATTTCTCTAGTTCTTTCCTCTTGAACCAATTGAGTACTCCTTGCTCTAGGTTGTTGCAATCTGCTCACCTTTTGTTGATGCTTATAAAATCGTAGCACCAACATTGGGGATAACCACCCGATCTGGACCTTAGTACAACTCCTTTTCCGTTTGGAGTGGTGCTTTCGACTAGATGTTATGGGACCAGTTTCCTAATAATGTATGGTTTGATGAATGAATGTTTTAAATATATAACAAATATGATAGGTGATTTATATAACTCTAAAAATATACATCTATAACTTTGAAAATATACACATATATCTATATAACCTGGGTAATCTTATGACAATGTAATTTCTGATAATTCCTAGCAGAGAAATAATCATATAGATGGTTTAATTATCCATGGTTTAATTATCCATAGAAAAATGCATTTAAATAATGATTACTTTTCTTAAGAAATTAAACAAAGTAATTATAAAAACATATCGCATGACATATTGGTATTTATTACTGACATATATCTCTAATATAACATTTCTAAATCATTCAAAAGTGAGTCAATATAGAATTTCTTGAAGCATGTTAATACATCAACAATAGCAAATTAAATGAATTGTTAATTACATAAAGAACAAGACAAAAAGAACAGTGATAGAAATATCGCATGCATTTGAGTCTTAATATGTAAGTAACATTTTGATTCCACCTTTTTATTCCAGAAACTTCTGGGAGATACAAAAATGTAGGTCTTGAAAAAGTTCTTTCACAAAAATCTAAAACCTTGATCCACTACTTATAAAAAATAAATTACGAAGTGCAGAAGTGCAACTTCTCAAGTCTATTTTTTGTACAAATTGAGGACCTTTTCTCCAATAACATGAAAGGGTTTATATAATAGAATTAAAACAAACTATCTACAAAAATCACTGAGAGTTGTTGGAACTACCAACATTAAAATATTGGATTTGAATTGCAAAAATAGTAATGCGATTGCATCTGAAAAGATTCATCGTATCTATTTCTTCTCCCATATTCGCAACCAACCAATTGAAAGCATATTTTGAATTTCCGGAGGATGACTCATCCTGGAGTGTAGTTGTCCCATGTAAGTGGCATCTGAAAGCTCAGGGGTCACGTGATCAACAGCATTGGAAAGGCATTTGATGGTCATCTGTTGGTTGTGCGGCTTGACCAAAAAGGACCAATACACATCCCAGTTAAGGTTTTCTATTCTCTTGACTTATTCATCTTTGGTGGCCAAATCTTGCTTCCATTGATTTTCTAACACTTTTGCCTTTGGAGGATTACCTGGGGAATAACCAGAAATTAAATTGGCTCCATATAAACCATTATTTATCATTTCAATCACATTATTCATTATATACCTAGACCTAGAGGTGGACCTTTCTGCCATTATCAGCTGTGTTTCCCACTCCGAAAACAATATTTCTTTATGCGACTCTTGAATTTTTGGTAGGTCAGCAGCTCTTCCTTCTACTGTGCTTTGCCAAGAGAGGCAATTTGTGACCTTATCATCTGCATCCTCAAATTCTAATCGGGTATTAACTTCTTGATTCATCAGTGAGGTAGTTATGACACATAATGGGTTGATAAGAGATATTTTATGGCAAATTAGATTGAGTTGTTGAGATAAGGATTTATTCACTTCTAGGGCTTCCTTCTTAACTTCCTCAACCTTGGGATAATCTTTGAACTGTTCTATACAGAGTTGTAGCTGTGTGATTTCCTCCTCTTTAGTCTTAATTTCTTGTTGATGTGTCAATTGAAGCTGTTCGATCTCTTGAGACAACTGTTGTTGTTTTTGGATGGCATGTTCATCGATCTTCTATTTCTCCAGGTTTAATTTTTCCTCAAGCTACTCGTTCTTTTTTTTTCTTCTACCAATTATTCTTGAAGCCAATTAATTTTCTATTGTTCTACTATTGCTTGTTCTTCAAGTTGATTAATCCTTTGATAATTTTCTTTGAATAATTGGTTAACCTCAATTGCCTTATCAATTGTAGTAGTTGTGTAGGCTCCTACAAATTGAGATAAATTAGTCAAATCCTCAGAAGGATTGACCTTTGAATCCTTCAATAGAACATTCATAAATTCAGACTGAGGAGCTGTGGATGACGTCTGGCTATTTTCCTCTTCTTCCTCTGCCACTTGACTACATCCCTGTGTTTTGGGTTGTAAAATACATCCAAGGGTGGTATTTCCTCAATATTCAATGTAATTTCTCCTGAAGGTTTTTCAGGGATTATTGCAATCTATTTCTGAGTTATGTCCTTACTGGATGTTACTTCAATTTCACTATTAGGAATGGTGGGTCATTGTGTCATGGGTGATGCTAATGTGGTAATTTTTGGGGGGTCGCTTTGCCTTTTGATCTGTTGATAAAATTTCTCCCATTCTTTTATCAAGATGGGGTCAATATGAACATCTGTGATGAGGGGTTCACTGGTCTTTCCACTAGTTCCCCCTTCCCTGGAAATCTCTTCAATACTCTGTTCCCTACTATGCTCTACTTGCTGAAGAATAGGGGTAGTATTTAATAAATCCAGAGGTACTGTCAGTAACCTCTGTGTCCTATATTCCATGATCTTTTCCATCTTCTTAGCTCCCAATTTGAATCTTTCCAGATGACTTGTGAGAACAACTCTGCTAAAGCGAATAAGTCATCAAACTCATCCTTCTCATGTATAAATTTACTAAATTTCACCTGACTGGTGAAATTGAAAGCAACCTTGTTTGGTTCATATTGTCTTTTAGGAGTAACCACTAGACCTAGATCCTTTGTTTTCTCTACTTCTTTGTCAGCATGTTTAAAATCATGCAATGTGTAAGTGCCACATCGGAGGGGAAATGGAGGCCATATTTGTTTCTTAGAATCTTTAAGGCTTCTAGACATCCCTTTTTCCACTATCTGGTAAGCTATTTCCCTAGCTAATAGCTTATCTGGAATGTAGAGTGGAAGGACATGAGGGTATGTAATACTGCCAAAAACCCTAATATAAGTAAATTTATTCTCCTCGAACCAACTGGTGATTGATGTTAAATCAATGCTAGCCTCATCAGACAACCAAGGAGTAGATTTATTAAAGATGGCTTGATGGAAAAACAAAATAAATCCATGGAAAATCCTATATAAATGATTCTTCTAGTCAAACTTCCATAAATACTTATGATAAATATGAATGGGGGTTGGATCCTGAACAATCCATTTCCAACCTAGGATGGGAAAGTCCGAATTAAAATAGATTGTGTCCATTATGTAAGAACTCATATAGAATGGGGGCACAACTCTGGTGGTGACAAATATGTTCCTTCTATAATCTAGTGTTTGAGTAGCCATTTTATCCGATAGAATGGTTTCCCAATCCATAATAAAGGATTTGATTGCTGCTTCTATTAACGGAACCATTTCTATAAAAAATCTAGCAGAATCGGGGCTTCCAAAGAGCCTACATACCATAGCAGCAGCATAACAATATGGAGATGCTAAGAAGTCCACAGAGTACATACCAGAGGATTCATGTTTATGCTTGTTAGGAAAATGCCTCCATTGTTTGATAGGATTTGACTCTATGTCATTCTCCTTAGCGAAAGCATCCAGGGATTAATTGTTGTAGTGTCGCTGAGGATCCGACAAGTGATACATTCTCTTGAAATCTTAAAGTTTGAATGTCCCGAACATCCTCCTATCGGCTGTGAAGAAAGCTCTATCTGTTATATTAATAATTTTGGTTACCCATCTCACTAGATCATTATATGGTGAAACTTTTGCTCGAGCTGTGATTCTATGCAGGAAGGAGCTGGCCAAATCACTGAGCATGCTTTCTATTTAATCAATTCCATCAGTTATTGCTTCTTCTATCTCTATTGGATTTTCTGCTTCAAGTAAAGAATAAATACCTTCCCACAAGATTTTACCAAGGCCTTAACAGGTAGTATCTGCAATTAACACCAATTTTTATGGTCCTTCTTCCATTGTAATGGGGGCCTTCGCCTTTCAATATTTCTTAGACATCTTGACCAACTGTATGATTCTGGATCAACACTGCAAAATGAGAAAGAAGAGCGTAATAAGAAAAAAACTTGAGAGGAGATAATACACAAATTACATACTACAAGCAATTATGCGTATTAGATGCAAAAGATCTTATATTGTACATAACTACCATGGATGAAATCCTTAAAGGACTTGACCATAACTGCCCTTTAATGCTTTTACTGTAATCTCATAATGTGAAACTTTAATGCTCAAGTAATACATGTCACATCGCAGGTTTTGTAACGGTCCTTTTTAGAACAGGTGTCGTGGCTCTTGCAATTTGTGATTGGCGATTGTATTATTTTAATATTTATAGAATCGTCACGTATCGCAAATCGGGAGTTACTAGTACCACGCTAAAAAATATTTCTTTTCTTTGTTGCAATTGCGATGAGAATTGAGCTGGCATGGGGAGATGGTGGGTTTCAATCTTGGCAAATCACGTTTTTTGTTTATAATTTCTTTATCCCTATACCGCATGTCTTCATAGTATGTATTACTCGCTTTTATCGAGAGTGCAATATGTGATATTTATATCACATCAGAACTTTTCAATGGAGTGTTTTGGATGCTTCCCTATGAATCAATGATATGCGATTGTGATAGTCTTATCGCATCGCAAGGTTTCAATGAAATGCTATAAGTCATTCCTTGAGATTAATGATACACGAGACGCGATAGTTATATCACATCATATTTCTTATAAATGACTTATTTGTATTAAAACTTTACGATGAGGGTTTTGCTATGACTCTAATCGCATCACAACTTTCCAAATGGATGTTCATGGGTTCTAAATAATTGTGATTTACGATGAGCAGTCCTAAATACTCATAAGGCAACTTTTATATGACTAATATTGCAAATTTATTTTATTAAAAAGTTTTTTTTTGTATATTCTAAAGGTGACCCATTACTTATTAGCATTTTAAGGAAAAAATTAAAAATTGAAATGGGGGATTGTTGTATAACACATCACCTTCTTATACTGCTACCTTCCAGATCTCTGCATGATCTTGTTCTACATTCTCCTGCACTTTGAATGGATTGTTCTCTATTTCTTGCATCTGTAAATTTTGCTGCACTTTATCCCTGTGTGCCTATTGCTTGTCAAATTAAAATTTGATCTCCTCTTGCCTGCATACACATCTTAAAACATAACTCTATTCTAAATTTCTCAAAGGCCTTTACACAGAATTTTCTTATCCTGCTCTGATACCAAATGATGCCAGCGTAAGCTGACAATACCCACCTTATGCAAATAAAATTACATATCACTGGCCCCAAGCCTTAATCACTTGACCTATGGTGAAAATCTTCACAAATTAAGGTTAGGCTCTTAATTAAGTTTATGCGGAAACATTACTTTTGACCATCCAAGTCTGACCCTCAATTAACATTTGAGTGGTACTTTACTCAACCTTCAATAAACTTTGGTTAATTCTATACCCCACGGATATTAACCAAACCCCACTATTTAACTTTGGTTATATTCAACTTCACCCATAAACCTTTATCTGCTTTATTTCTATTATAATTCTTATATAATAGAAATACTCCGTAAATCACACATAAACTTTACCTTTCCGCCAATCCATGACCTTTGCAAATTTTCTGATGCTCACCTTTATCGTCTTTAGCCTCCACTATCGATTTCACTCCCTCAGATCAACGGTTGTCATGTCGTATCTCATTGACCCTCTAGAACTCAAACAAACTTAACCTGTGTTGATAAACTTCTTGATTCTACTCTTTCCCAAGCCTTGATTGGCTTCAACCTCCATCGTTGATCTTACCTTTCCATCTGACGGTTGTTGGCTTTCCCGATCAACAAACCTAATCGTCAATCCTCCACTGATTGATCAAGGCATACATGATCCAACGGTCAACAGCGATATCGAACAGTGATCATGCATGACGTTTAACCACCCTTACGGGGTTGATAAGGAATATAAATCCTTGACTATAAATGTTTGGGTCCGATTTCAAAATTTTGAGTTCAATCACTTTACGACCCGATATCCGTTGGATATAAGAGGCCATCAAATCTATGGTTTGCAGGACTTCAATTACACACTGATTAAAATAGTCTTAACCCCCACAGTTGATTGTGATCGAAGAAGTTGAATATGAGATCGATGGCTAGGAGTGAGTGCGGGACTTCAGCCACGATCAAGAAAATCTATACTCTCCTACCCCCATAGTTGTTGATCACCATTGATCTAACAGATCTATCGATCTGATGATCTAGATCTATTCCTCTACCATTATTCTTCTGCCATTAATATATATCAATCTAAACAATCTGATGGCTCCCTCTGCACTTGTTCTCTTATGATGGGATTTTCATTATAACACAGCTTTGCTCTTAATTTAACTCCATGTACTCTTAATCATTATCATCCCTTATATTCACTTGGATCCTTTGATCAAATTCAACGATCAAACCCCAATCCTACATACTCCCCTTCTTCTTTGTGTTCTGATTGAACTTCACCTGCATACATATACTATGTAGAAAGTTCTAATTCACACATAATTCATAACTCCGCTAATCAATACACACCACATAATTCAAAATCAAGTTATCTGTATTGATAAATAAATATTTACATATGAGTCTCTCTCTCTTTGGCCTGATATTCTAATCAGTGGCCTATTTTTTCCTACCTGCCCATAGGCTTACAGTCAAACCTCTAACTAGCTAACCAGCTAACTCTTTCTATGCCTTTTAGGCTTACATTTATACAAAAGGTTTTGTGAACCAATTATGGTTTAGATCCTTAATAATTTCAACTAAAACCTAAGAATCCTCTCAATCCTATAAATAATGAACTAATTCCTAATTCAAGATCTACAATTAATTTCCAAAGTTGTCAATCTCTATGAACTCTTAACTATCTTGATTCTCTCATTTTCTCCAACATTCGAGAACATTTACAATATGCCTCACAATACTTAAGTAATTCCTATTCTCATTAAAATCACTCAAAATCCTAAATAATTACATTAATTTAACACTTTGGAAACCAACTTCTTTAAAATACAAGACCCCCTATGTCTACTAAAGTATAATGATAATTCTCAGCTAAATGCTCCTACATCATACTGCGTTACGTGTATTGTATAGTCATTTTGACGCGACATATGTATTTGTGGTGTTGTACTATGTGAACATATATGTACCTTGTTGTACACCGAGTGTAGGTGTATGTGTGGTGTTGTACACTAGGTGTAGGTGTATGTGTTGTGTTGTACAATGTGCATGTGTATGTGTTGTACAATGTGATGGGATAGGTAGGTATGGGACTATCTAGGCCCTTGTTTCTAATATTGGGAGTTGAGGCAATTTAGTCTCTGGATGCCCTTATTGATATTGAGGGTTGAGGTGGTTTCGTCTCTGGATGACCTTATTGATATTGAGGGTTGAGGTGGTTTAGTCTCTGGATGCCCTTGTTGATATTGAGGGTTGAGGTAATTTAGTCTCTAAATGCCCTTTTTGATATTGAGGGAGGAGGTAGTTTAGTCCTTACACCATTACCAAGGTTGTGGGAGATATTGCATTTGAGCTCAACATTCCCCCATTACTTGGCCTGCACCGAGTGTTCAATGTTGACTGCCTTTGACCATACTTCCCACCATTGTTAGAAACATCAGACATTACAGAACAACTCACGTCTACAGAGTTAAATCCAAACTACATGGAACAAGACAAAATTGATCAGATCATGGACACATAGATCAAGAACACCTCAAAGCAAAGGATCCAACTATATCAAGTTGTCAAAGCAGGCCAACTCCTTCACCAAGGAAAGTGGCTCAGCAGGGACCAAGTTTAGCAGAAGTTTCCTCATCTCATGGAGGAACTCAATGCAATGGGGATCATTGCTTCCTAAGGGGAGAGGAATGATCCAAGTGGATATTGGTGGCCACCCACCTATTCCACTTGGACCCTCACCATTGTTTCTTTCAGTTTTTCAATTTCCTTATTTGTAGCACAATTTACTATTTTTTGGCCGTTTTTTGGTTCCTAAACTTCTGGAGCTGCTTTAAGGCCCTAAACAAAGTTTTTTGGGAAAATGGGGCCCAACATGGGTGTAAACTTAATTTTGGCCACTCAAAAGTTGTATTCCTCATATACATATTTCTAACTAGGTATTCTACGCATCAAATAAAGATCGTATGCCAAAGTTACGACCCTGGGAAGTTGATGTACCAATTTACCCAAACGGGGCCCATAGTTTGGTGGTTCATCTCCTAGGGTTAGGTTTTTGGATGTTTATGGGTTTCCATTATTTCTCAATGATAAATAGGCCTTTTAGCCTCATTATAACATAGTTTAGATCCATGTAGCCACCACATCTCTTCTCAGAGATAAGCTACCATCACCCTAGCTAGTCTTATTTCCATTTTGTTTGTAATCATATTTCAGTATTTGATATTAATGAAATGAAGTATTATTTTTGTTGGATCTCTATATTTATGGTTATATCTGTAATTTGTTTCTTTCCTATTTAAATTTGGATCAGTGGTATTAGAGCGGTCTAATCTTTCTATGTTTTTCTTTCCATGTACACAATTAGGTTGAGATATAAAGAGTTATGGATCGAATTGGTCAAACCTTTGCATGACCAGCCTCCCATGGTAGATGAAAAGAAAGATGGGGGGGCAGGAGATCCTTTCAAAATATTTCTCGAAGAAGCCCTCGAGCAAAAGTGGAATGCGATGATGAACAACTTTGCCCAAATCCTTCATCGACTACCCAAGGGCAACACATCTACTTCTAATAGATACTCTGGAAGCCCCACACCCTTTAATGTACAAATCAACTTTGATATCCCCATATTTGAAGGTCAAATAGATGGGGTCATTGTAGATAAATGGTTGAATCTACAAGAATAATATTTTTCTGTTCATAATTTTTCCAACCGGGAAAAGATTACTTTTTCACTTCTCAAAGCTGCCCCCCACGTCAAGGACTCATGGTAAACCTACTATGAGTAGAAGGACGAGAAGGAACCCTCATTGTTTTCAGCCGCACTCACTTGTAATTTGTTCCATAATGCCATCAAGAAGAAATAACATATTGTTGGGAGCTATGAGGATAAATACATAAAGTGGACCATGCTGCAGCAGAAAAGGGACCAAGACGTGCCAGAGTTTACCAATATTTTTCATACCCTTCGCACAAAGTTGGGTATCAAGGATTCTGAGTGGCATTTGGTACTCAAATATCATGGCTTCCTACACAAGTACATCTAGGATAAGATGGAGCTCCTGGACATGTCCTTGCTCAGCACAACGTAGTGATACGCTATCAAGATCGAGCAGAAGTTTAAAAAAATGAAGCGAGACTTTGGATCTACGAATTTGAAGCAAGGGAAAGGTTCCCTCAAACCATAGAACAAAGAACAAAGCCAAGGTGGGGTGACCCAAGACAACCCATCGAAGCTGCAAAAAAATAACAACACCACGAAGTCAAAGAAGGACACAGGAAAGTGGTGTGAGTTCCACAAGAGCCCCACTCATAACACAAGTGAGTGTCGGGCAAAGTAGTTGTTGGTGACCAAGTTGAAGGATTCAAAATTAGATGCATGTTGTAACTCTGAGTCAAAACCCAACAAGAGGAATGACAAATGGAAGTATATTATTGATGCAGAGCCCAGTGCCACTGTTGCCACCACCAAGATCTAGAAGAATGAGCCCAAACATCTAGAGGAGGGGAACCATCTCTTCCACTCAAAGATGGGGGTTAAGGGTTCACCACTGTAATTCATTATCAATAGTGGGAGCCATAAGACCTCTTGGCTTAGGGTGTCCTGACCCATGTTCATAGTTAGTTGTGCCAACCAACAAATCCCCACACTACTGGCCCTTCCAGCAACAACCCTTGTAGCGCAGGCTGCAATCTTACCTGAAGCAGTATAGGGGGATGCTAGAACCAAGTTTCTACATCTAGAGCCTAGTGTGATGTCTTTTAGTGCATCAGATATGCCTTCGCATAGATATATACACTCTTAGGGATCATCCCTGCAACTCTGTCCAGATAGTATTTAGACCTTCGCGAAGGTCTACGATCAGTCTTTGCAGACCTTTAACAACCAATCTATCTACTTACGCGCATCAAAAAGTAGTCCTAAACTAGGGTTCGCACATATTCACTTAAGTTATTAATAAGCATCATAGAATTCATTAGAGTCTTCGCAAAATTACATAAACATGCTTACATACATCATTAACAGTTATTCAACAGATTCGCACAACATTTAATCAATATTCCATGAAAGGTATTATTCATAGGCAGTGTATATCATTAACAAAAAAAGAGATAAAACATATATACATAGGAATTCTACAGTAATTGTCTTTATTGATCTTCAATTCAGATTTACAGACTCAAAACTACTCTACGCACCCAGCTGCAGGGGTCTGTGCACTCAGCTATGGACTCTACCTAGACCTCTGCACACTCAGTTGTAGAGCCTTTCTTGTCTTTTCTGACCCACTTCTTTGCATTATTACTTCTTTTCTATTGACCCATTTATTATCATCATATCAAAGACATGCCTTAGACTCTCTAAGACGCACCTATTTATAGCCTTTTTCATACAATTCCATGTTCCATGAACCATGGGTGGATCTCAAAACCAACCCAAACTTTACATAACACAGGGGGCTAAACCCCTTTGACTCCTAATCATCTACACGCTCTGCATCCACAAATCACGGAGACTTTACATTAATTACAAAAATGTGTCCAAAATTGGGTTATTTTAACCCCAAAACTGACCCAGGGGACCCCATCCCAACATGCCCCCAACATAAATATTGTGACTCGCCCTCAAGTCACTCAGTTGGCACTACGATCTTATTGTGAAGATCCCCTAGCTCGGCTTGGATCACTGCAATTTTACCAGTGCTTTGCATTGGTGCCTACTTGACATCCTCAACAATTTTTTCTATAGTTGGTCCTTCTACTACCAGCCTCATCATCTGTTGTGTTTGTTGTAATCCTTTATGCTTATTCTGGATGGTTTTCATGACTTGATAAGCCTCTTCCAACCATGGATGTAGCCTAGCCTTCAATAAGGTCTCCTTCTTCCTCCACCTGTGCTAGGAGCTACTTCCACTCCTGTAATTTTGCAAGGTGTTGCACTGGTTCTATGGAGCGCACAGTTGCCATGACTCCATCATATTGTAGTTGCAACTCCCTGAACTTAGTGTTCAATTTTTGCAGGTTTAGATCCTCCTGCAAATTGGTCACTAACTCCATTTCTTGCTCCAAAAATGTTGTGCAGTTAGTGATTGTGGCATCCAAGGTGGCCATTCCTTCTTTTATCACAGCTCCGTGTTGCTCCCAGATCTCAGGCAGAGTCATGGGCTACAACTTTAACTATAGCTATGTGATCTTAATATTGAGCTCAAACTGAACTCGACCAACTGTAGCTTTAGCTTTGGACACACCAGCGGCTATTTTTTTGATCTTTGCTTATGGTTGTGCATCTTCAAGGATATGAATCTTAGGCACTATCTTGCATGGCTCTGTGCCTGCTAACTCTAGCCATGAGTTATGCACCTATAGCACCTCCTTTTCCTTTAAATCTTGCGTCTTCTTAGCGAACATCTACTCATTGTTCACTCTATACTCATTTATGAGGTTAAGGGTGCGCTACTCCCAGGCTCTCAATTCAACTGCCACCCATGCATGTAGTGCATCGAGGGTCTCATTGGAGAGTTCCGCTATGTTTAGTGCAATTTTCTTGATCATACTGAGTATGATACAATCATCAATGGTTTTTGCGCAAAGGGACCCATCTATCAATGGTATAGTTTTGAGGTCAAGGGTCCTTACCAAATCCCCTACTTGGCTTGTCCCAGGTGTCAGGATTGCTTGCTCCACGCTCACCTATCTGGTGCCCACCTTTATTCTTCTTGCTTGGATGTGCATCTAGTGCATATCCTTTTAGATGCTCCCTGGCATCTGCATGTAAACTTTTGCAGTACCTCAGTTGTGGTATCCCTAATTTTATCCCCAATCTCATTGAGATCGCCATATGTTAAGACCATGGGATCCACCTATGAATTTTTTGATTTCTGCTTTTTCCTTGGACCCTCCTATTTTTCCTTGCCATTCTTTTTAAGAATGAATGGGGTGCTCCACCCCTCATCTCCTCCCCCACCTTGCTCTAAAATTTCTTCCTCCTCTATCTCTAGCGAAGGTGACTTACGTTGTTCCTGTTATGCCTATTCCTTGGCAATGCACTCTTGCTCCACTTGAGCCTTCTCTATGGATTCCTTTTATTTCTTCTCCTTGCCTCCTTTCTCTTCTGTAGCGGAACTTCCCACGCCCATGCTTATTCCAGCATCTATGTCTGAGGGGGCATGCCACTCTACAGGGCCATCTCACTACCACCTCCTACACATCTGTTTTTGTCACCAAATATGGAAAGTCATGCCATTTCTACTATGGATCCTTCTATGCTTGAATGTACACTCTATGGAAGTCAGCCTTGAATGTTGCGTAGGCTGACAGCTGCGTGTACAAGGTTGGGGATAACCTCGGACGTTGGTTAATGGCCATGCGGAGACTCGATTCCATAAGGACCCAAAATATTTTCGTCTCTATGATCCACGTAGGGTCCTTTGTATCCCATCAGGAAGCAAATTGCGCTACCTCCAGCAATCCTTCCTCAAGCGGAGGAAACTAGCTAACTCCAGCAGTTCCCACGCGACAAGTACAATGGAAAGCAACAACCAAGTGTATTGAAACAACTTACTTTCATCCTGGACCTCTTGGCAGTTGATGAGGAACTCTTGATGGAGGTATCTGCACCAATTGAATTGTACACCCTTCGCGCACAAGATAGCCAGGGAATCTATAGGCACTAAAACTTCATCCACGCGTAATTTCCTCATCACCTTCCCTGCTAGAATTTGGGTGGCTAATTGGACTGTTGGGTTTGTGATAAACAGGATAGAATACCCTCGTAACTTCTTCACGAGGTGGTAATCTCTCTTCATTCTTTTGGCGAGGTCCTTTTCCCTCGTCTTTCCGCCAAACTCCTTATATAGGTTCAGGCCTTCATATGGAAGGTGCGTGATTCTGTGAATTAGCATGTCGGTGATGGGGATAGGCCCTGCTAGCCATAAACACCATCATGCACCAAAGTGAGCAACTAGTGCACACATATGGTGTTAATAGGGGTGCATTGATAATGGGACACCCATAGCAGATTGAGTAACCCTAAGTTCTTGACATCGTGGACCCATTCCTTCATTTCTAATGAGGTAACACCTGGACTCTGCATAGTACACATGCCCCTTGTACTTATCCATCGCTAAGTGTGGAAACTTAGTGTGATCTGCAAGGTCCCAATCCTCCATTTTTAACAGTGGGGTCCATATAGGCCGCAAACCTTCAAAGGGAAACTGGTCAGGTAACAGGGGCATGGAAATGGTAAACTTCTCCAAATTTGGGTCCTTCATGATCTTTTTCTTTCCCTTTTGTGGACGGATATACTTGGGTAGCTTCATTATAGGTTCCACTCATTCAACATCAATATATTTCATTCCCTGACCTTCTACCACCTCCAGGTCGACGACTTTGTCTGGTTGCTTCTCTTTTTTTGTTTATGCGTTGTAGTATGCTTCATGGGGGAGTCACATACCAGCATTGGCTTCTTTTTCTTGTCCTTCTTCAGCTTGGCTATTTGTGTCTCTCTGTTAGGGGTAGGTTTTGGCCTAGGTGACCTTAGTGCCATAGGCATAGGAGCCAGAGCTTCCATACTTAATAATTCCATGGCAACGCCCTCAAAGGCAACATCGCCACCAATACTCATGGTTTCTGAAGGGCTTGGTCCAAGAATTTTCGCAGGAATGAACTTCTAATTTAGATCAAACAACTTAGCAAATGTAAGGCGTGTGACTACATCCTCCTAATATGATCGGTTCATAGGCGACAGACATCAAATCTCACTAGAAATTCTAAGAGCACAAAGTGTGCTCTGTTGGACCGGCACACGTAATTTATAGGGGTTTTTGAATTCAAATCTAATCATTCCCTCCAAATTCTAACAATTAATGTTTTCTTGGTGGCAGATCTTCAAAGAGTTTTTCCTTAAATGCCTCTATCCCACTCCTCTTAACCATCTTTTGGTTGTCATCTCATGAACAGTGACTCCAACGGTCACTATTCTATTGTGTTGTACGGCACCTCACTCCATGGTGAAGCTTCCTGCGCACAGCTTCCTAGGTTGAAACTACATTATTTTCTGTGCAGCGTGCCTACTGCGTAGTCCTCCAAACATGGCAGCGTATTTTATAGTCTCTCACTCCCTCGCAACTACCTAGAGCACTAAGACTATCATGATGCCATATAGTCATTGTGCAGGATCACCTGTATACAATTTCAATATGCTCCCATTCACTCTTCCCGAAAAAGGTTCTTTGTTCAGCTTTGCGAGCTGAGTTGTGCCTCCATCTATAATTTCTTTGATAATATATGGCCCTAGCCAATGCATCTGGCATTTTCCCAGAAACTTTGTGAATTTACTATCATATAACAGGACAAGATCATTTACCTTGAATGTGTGGAGCTTGATGTGGCAATCATGCCATTCTTTTTCATGTTCCTTCTCTACTTGCTTATGAAATCCTACCAAAAATCGATCCTCTTCAAGCTCCATCAGCTGCGCAAGCCTTTCTTCCAAGGCCTCATGGTCTGCCATACCTATGAGAGCTACTATGCATAGACTTGGCACAATATATTCCATCGACATTATAGCCTCGACACCATATACCAATTTGAATAGTGTTTGTCCTGTCAGCTTGTTGCAAGTAGTCCTATAAGCCCATAGTACCATAGGTACATGCACTTCCCAGTCATTTCGCTGCACATTTCCGATCTTCATCAGCGCATTCTCCAAAATCTTGTTAAAGGCTTCAATAGTTCCATTAGTTGTGAGTGATACGGTGTACTCTTTTGATGGTAGACTTGGAATTCTTCTGTCAATACGCTTATCATTTCATTCAGAAAGTGCATACCTCTATCACTCATCAACACTTTCGAGTAGCCAAATATAGTTAAGACATACTAAAAAAAAACTTTGTTGTCATAGCCCCTGTACGATCCTTAACCAACGGTTTTTCTGCCCACCTGGTGAGATATTTCATCACGGTGATGATATAATGCGCACTAGTTTTCTTCCCTTGAAACTGAATTGGCCCAAAAAAATCAATCGCCCATTTCTCAAAGGGCTGCAAAGATACTTGAGGTTGTAATGGAAATTCATCCCGTCATGATGTTCTACCCATTCTCTGACATGCATCACATGCCTTGTAATAAGCCTTGGAATCCTTGTGCAACGTTGGCCACCATAGACCTGCGCACAAAATATTCTATGCAGTCCCCTTTCCTACATAATGACCTCCCGCATCCCCTCCATGAGCTTCAGCGAGAATGCTATCCCTCTCAAAATTTTGCACATATCTTCACAATATTTCATCAACGCCCATCATATACAAATGTGCCGCAATAACTGAGAAATTTGTTGTGTGCACTACTAGTTCCTTCTTTTTCTGACTTATTAACCCTTCCGGTGTCATCCCCATAGTCAAGATGTGAATAAAATCTTCAAAATGATTATGTGCTATGCAAACCGCAAAGAGCTGCACATTTGGCAACCCTTCCTCCAGATTATTGGCTTCCTCTCCTACTTCGATCCACGACAGACTGTCAAGCCCCACATTTAACCTCCTTGGTTTTACAATTACTTCAAATTCATATTCTTGGAATAGTAGCAACCATCTGTAGATCTTCCCCCCAACACAAGCTTATTGATCAGGTTTTTCAAGGCATAATGATCTGTGTACATTTTGAAATGTTCGCCTAACAGATAGTGCCTGAATTTCTGCAGCGCATACACCATGGCCAATCCTTCGTACTCATTCGTTGAGTAATTCTTGTCGGCCTTTGATAATTTCCAACTCGTAAAGACTATAGGATGGTCCATTTCTCCTTCACCAACTTGCATTAATACTACACCTAATGCAATGCAAGAGGCATCCCAATGTATGTGAAATTCCTTCTTCCAATCCAAGAATACCAAGATCGGTACGGTGACCATCTTTTCTTTCAAGACATCTAAGCTGTGTTCACATTCTTCATCCTAACAGAATGTTGCGTCCTTCTTCAGCAGTTTCTACATGGGCGGGGTAATTTGAGCATATGCTTTGATAAATTTTCTGTAATATCTCATATGTCCCAGCATGATGCACAACTGCTTAACATTCCTTTGGGCATCCAAATTCACAATTACTGCAATCTTTGTAGGGTCCACCATCATCCCTTTCTTACACACCACGTGACCCAGCAAGATCTTGAAAGGAACACAGAATATGCATTTCTTTAGGTTCAGTGCGATATGGTATCTGCGACATGTATCGAACATCAAGTGCAGGATTGTTACATGGCACTTTATTACTCTGAACATTTTCCAGTCATCAAAGTACACTTTTAAGAACTTATGAATGAACTCCTTAAACATTGTGATGACTACGCGAGAAAATATCACAGACACATTCTTGAGTCCAAACGGAATCAGAGTATACTGTAAATAACCCACTCCATTGCGAAGGTTGTTTTTCTCCTATCCTTAGGTGCGATATTAATCTGATGATACCCCGAAGAACCATCAGTGAACGAGTAGGCCTCCTGCCCTCCAACATTATCTAATGCTTCATGGGAAAATGACATCGAGAATGGATCATGGACACATGAATCATTAAGCTTATGTAGATCTAAGCAAATCCTTATCTCACCCTTCTGCTTCTTCTCCTAAACCACCATTGGGTTCACCCAATTAGATTGCTCAACCGATTCTATGATGCCTGCTTCTAGCATCTTATCCAGCTCTAGGTGAAACTTTTCCTCATATTTAGGATTAAGGTGATATGGCCTCTATTTAATAGGCTTCACATCTAGCTTCAGAGTGATCTTCATAGCACCCAAATTGCCAATTATGCCCTTCAAATCCAAAAACTTGGTAGGGAAGAGATCTTGATATTCATGGAGTAACTCAGCAACTTTATCCATAGGAGAATCATCCCAATAATATCCAATCTTTGCAAACTTCGGTTGTTCCTCAGTACCAATGTTTACTTTCTTTTTATTCAATGGCACAATGATGTCTGGGTTGTCTATTTGGGGACCTTCGAATTCACAATGCCCTTCTTCCTATGGAATATTAATGTTTCTTGGATCTTCATCTTCCTCTTTAGCAGTCATATTATAGCATTCCAACGCATGGTGCAACTGGGTGCTCCAGTCTGGTTGGATCCATTCCATAGGTTCTTGGACCATTCTGAATATAATTTCCTTAAGCTCTTGTAGCGCTTCATCAATTCTTGTGAAGCCATCTTCAAAATTGAAGTTCAATAAGGATCCTTCCCTCAATATATCCCACTCCGTAGTGCCATGGTGGAGCTCTGTTTCCAAATACCAATTCATGGGAATTGTGTCCAAAGTATGGAAAAATATGTGTACCCACTTTGGCTGTGGTTCTGTCCCCCATGCTTTAGTCCATTTTGCTAGGTGATCATGTGGGTCATCCTTTCCATTACATTTCTCAGTTAATCTAGTATTAGGATTCCGAAACTATAACCTCCTCATTCTTCTGTAATCTCTCCATTTATCAAAACTATCTTTATGCATAGCCCACCATCATGCAGGTGTAGCGTGCAATGCCAAATATAATGCTTGGAAGCAGTGATCCTTAGGTACTTCATGCTCAAATGGATCGAAAAAATTATCTATGTTAGTTAAACCATTATAATAGGGTAATTTCCTTACCTCTAAAAAGACACAGCGCAACGACTTCATCATCATATTACCTCGCAATGTGGATACTTCATGCAAACGATTCTGCCAATGTTCCAACTCTTCATCTGAATCATAGGTGCAGGAACTCTCCCGGTCCCATGCAATCCTTCCATCTGTTGTTGGATTGATACAGTCCTAATCTCACGCTATTATTTTGTAGATTTGATCCAGTTCATCCTCAATTTCTTCATAATCGTGGACTAGTTCAGTATAGCACGCCTCTTATGCAAGGTCCAACAGTACTACAACTCGAAGCGATTTCTTTTCAAACAACATTTTCCTCTTCTTCAAATTGATGACCCCATTCATGTCAATGGCCCAGTTGATTCCTAAGAGCATAGGGTATAGATTACTAGCATCAACGATCTATATCACCTCAAATTCGGCCATCGTACTTGCACCTTCTATATCAACTGTGACTCTGTATAATCATCTAATAGGGATGATTTTTTGATGGTTCACTATTTTGAGCTGAATCAGAGACCACTACACAATAGGTCTCCCCATTCTTTCCCATGTTTTCTTTGTTGGTACGTTCATGTTGGACCCCAAATACAAGATGACTTGGTCCATCTCATAATCTCCTATCTGCACGGTGAGCCTCATATCATGCCCTATTCTTGCCTTATGTTTGCCAATTTTTCCAACCACCTGGTGTCCATTGGGGACCTTCTCTTTGCAGGTGCATTTTTTTATTAATTCATGTAGGCCTTCCATAGCTTTGCTATTGTGCAAAAGCTTTATGCAGGTCTCTAAAAATGTAGTAAGCACAGAGGAATCAACCTCTGTAGGCGTGATGGTGTCTTGCATCTTGTCCTGACTTCCTGAGGTGGATGCCTCAACGAAGCTTTTCTTGGCCTCCATAAATCTTTCCTTCACCCGATTCAGATCAAAACCCACTTCCTTCTCTAGGGCCTTGTGGACCCATCTATCCTCTTTAGGTTGTTTACCTTTATCATTACCAATCATTATTCCCCCTCTCAGCACTATATTCATGTTTTGATCTTCCTCCTGGGCTATTCTCATCATCTGTAAGTTCTACATAGGTTGCTGAGATTGTGATTTCTTCTCTTGCATTTAGCTATCAATGCCAAGAATTCTTCTATAGTATTGTCAAACTGGCTGCAATATTGACATGATGGGCATGTCTGATTTTGACATTCTCATGCATAGTGCCCTGGCATTTTGCAGTTGTAACAGATAACCTAACCCTAGCCTCTACCAAGTCCTCCTACTCCTTGGCCCTGTCCTCATTCCTGATAACCTTCGCATGCTCCTCCGGCACACTGCACTTGAGGCCGAGTTTCTACTTGCATGCAGTATGTAGGTGTTCTTTCCATCATTAGCTAATAGTTATGACAATGGTGCTCATCATGGCCCACTGATTTGTAGGAGTTGCATAACAACTATAGGGGTGTTTGGACAAACTTCTGAAGTAAATGACAGTTATTTGTCGCATGCTATCCAGCAACCTGACAAATAGCACACCATAGCATAGCCCCCACGCTCGGCCCTGTTAGAGATTGTGGCCTCAGGGGAATTGGTTCCCCTCCCGTAATATAATTCGAGTAAATGAGATAGTGGTCTTTATTGTGCCCCTGGCTCTTGCACTTCAGACACCAAACCTTTTTTCGCACCTTTGGTTTAGTCTCCTTGTCTTTCTTCAAGCTCTGCAATTTTAAGCAGAGGCTCTGTAACTAAGAGTGAATCTACTGTACCCCCAAGGTCACATCCTGAATAGGCATTGCATGCAACCTCATCATGATTTCCAAAGCTTCTTCTTAAGTTCATATCTTTTGTTGCAACAGAGAAATTCTTAGATGGGGTAGAAGCGAAGCTATAAACCATTCGCAATGCTGACCATCTGTGAGCTGCATTAGCTTCTCGAATCTGATACTTCAACCTTTGATCTATTTACCAAGGCATCTCATCGACTCTCATCATGATTTCCTTAAATCCAGCTACTGGCTGTGAGTCAAACTTAGGCTTACCAAACTCCTTATTTAAAGAAAACTTAGTCTCTTCTAGTGATGTAAGAGGATTATTAGAATAATACTTATTATACCAAGTCAGTGCGTGATCCTGAAGAGCGGTAATGAATTGTGCCTTCTTTATATTGTCATTAGTAAATTTTTGCGTTGTCCACACAACATTCGAAACAAACCAAAACTTCTTTATATCTTCACTCCCTATGCCCTTGAAAATCGGCAGCTTCATTTTGTTCACCATGTTGAACGGTGATGGTAGTGGTGGAGGTGTGGGAGAACATGTATGCGATGGAGGTGGAGGTGGAGGGGAAGTGGATGGATGGGTTACTCGAGGAATCCCTTGAGTGATTCGCTGAACAACATTTCCCGGCAGGGTCTATTCTGCTCCTTCGTTGTCACTTGGAGGAGGTCCAATCGATGGGCTATACTCCAGCCTTGATCCTTCACAATTTTTAAAGAATCGTCCACTTCACGTAGCTCCAAACATCAAGGTAATGGCATCACATGTTTTTCACACAACAACATTTTAATCCAAGTATTCAATGATCTCAAATACTTACCTCGCGGTCCTTTGAAGAATCATCGCTCTGCTTCAGTGTAGCTGACTAAGGTATCAAGTACAAATTCTATAACAAATCCCCCTATAATTTGATCGAGCCAGTGATCAACAACCCATGCAATCTTTTTCTCAGAAGAATCTAATTGTTGCACTAGTTCTAGTGTCCACACTATAGGACTATCGAGCTTCCACCTTCCTTGGGTATCTATAAATTTAGCTAACAACTCATACAATTCGATGGGAAAAGTGCAGAAGAAGATATCCTATTTCTTTGTATACAAATACATGTTCAACCACTCTTCCTTCGACAGGCGTGGAATCATGTTTTCTTGTGCTATGAACTCGTGAAGCTTCTGATCCAACCACTTTTCAATTTCTTTCTTGGTCAGATTCCAGTGATGTGACATCACACACCTCTTTCAAGAAGATCCTGGTCTCAACAATAGAACCATTTGTTGGCTTAGGGGGTCCTGAACCAGGTTTAAATATAATTGTGCCAACCAACAAATCCCTACACTACTGGTCCTTTCAGCAACAACCTGCGTAGCATAGGTTGAAGTCTCACATGAAGTAGTATGGGGGGATGTTAGAACCAAGTTTATTCTTTTAGAGACTAGTGTGATGTCTTGCTTCACGCAGATTTATGCTCTTAGGGATCACCACTGTAACTCCATCCAGATGGTATTTAGACCTTTGTGAGGGTCTACGATCAGTCTTTGTGGACCTTTAATAGTCAATATATCTACTTACGCACGTCAAAAAGCAGTCTTAAAGTAGGGTTCACGTATATTTACTTAAGTTATTAATAAACATCACAGAATTCATCAGAGTCTTCATGAAATTACATAAAGATTATTGCGTACATAATTTAATAGTTATTCAATAGATTCGCGCAACATTCAATCAATATTCCATAAAACATATTATTCATAGGCAGTGTATATCATTAACAGAAACATAGATAAAACAAATATACACAGGAATTCTTCGGTAACTGTCTTTATTAATCTTTAATTCAGATTTACAAACTCAAAACTACCCTATGCACTTTTCTACAGGGGTCCACACACTCAGCTATGGACTATACCTAGGCCTCTACGCACTCAACTGCAAAGCCTTTCTTCTCCTATCTAACCCACTTCCTTGCGTTATTAATTCTCCTCTATTGACCCATTTCTTATCATCAGATCCAATACATGCCTTAGACTCTATAAGACACACATATTTATAGCCTTTTTCATACAATTCCATGGTCCGCAGATGATCGGTGGATCTCAAAACTGACTCAAACATTACATAACACAAGGGGATAAACCCATTTGACTCGTAATCATCTACACGTTCTGAATCCACAAATAGTGGAGACTTTATATTAATTACAAAAATGTGCCCAAACTTGGGTTATTTTAACCCCAAAACTAACCCAGGAGACACCATCGCAACAAGAACCTCATTTCAGTAGAGGTCATGAAGTGGTTGGGCCTATCGACTACACCACACCTGCAACCATACAGTATCAGGTGTCTTCACCAAGGATGAGATCTCTGATTCAGCCAATAGTGCCAGCTTCCCTACAACATCAAGCCCTTCATAGATGAGGTATCATGTGATGTTGCTCCTCTTAACGTTTGTGATGTATTATTAGGACAAGCATACTTGTGGAAGCGACATGTTGTATATGAGTCGAGACCTTGCTCTGTTATTATTTATTTAGGTACTAAGTTATACAAGATACCAGAGGTAGCCCCACCTACCACCACCTCTTTGATGTCTGCTAAGCAATGTAGTAAGATCATATCTTGGAATAGGAAATTTATTTTCCTACTGGTTCACTCTCAAATTAATGGGATGATCGTAGCCACATCCATGGCCCCTAGGAAAGTTTCCTCCACACAACAGAAGTACTAGGTGGATACAGTCATGAAAGAATACGAGGACATATTCCCCTCAATCACAGGGGTATCATTGCACTCTTAGGTCAAGCATTCGTTCGATCTAACTCCCAGAGTACCTCTACCGAATGGGCCGAATCTTTGATAGGATGTTAAGAAGTACATCGGATCCTACATTTCCTGCACCATTGCCAAACTGAACATCAAGAAGCAAGGCCTCTATACTTTGTTGCCTACCACTAGTCAACCTTGGGAATCCATCTCCTTGGATTACATGTCAAGCATTCCTTCTAGAAAGCATGGCAACAACTATTTTTTGTGGTTGTTGACAGATTCTTGAAGATGGGCATTATGGCGGCCTGTAAGAAGAATATCAAAGAAAAATCCACTGCTAAACTCTTCATTGAACAAGTTTGGGTACACTTTGGCATCCCATAGTATACCATATTAGATCAGGACAACAATTTCCTTAGTACATGTTGGCAACAACCTCACTAAGTCCACAGCTTTCCACACCCAAACTGATGGCCAGATAGAGGTCGTCAACAAGATTATCATACACATTTTGTGCACGGAAAACTCAAAGCATCCATGCACATGGGATGAGAGCCTCCCCTATGTCCAGCACAGCTATAACTAGGCTCTCCACAGCTCGACTAGCGACAACCACTTTTTTAGGTGGGCTTGGGATTCCAGCCACTATGTCCCATTGATGTGGCCATATGATTTGTAGCTACTCAAGTAGATTCGACTCATGTCTAGCCTGAAGCTGACAAGACAAACAACTTCATTAAGCACATCGACACATCTCCCAGTAGGTCCATGACATTCTAGAGAAATCAAATGCCAAGTACAAGCAGCGACATGATCAACATCGGGTGCCACACAAGTTTCAGGTGGGTGACAAAGTCTGGTTGCATTTGCAGAAGGAATGCCTTACCAAGGCCTATTGAAAACTCAAACCACTCTAATATGGTCCTTACACCATTACCAAGGTTATGGGATGCAATCAGTTTGAGTTCAACATTCCCCCATTCCTTTGCCTACACCCAGTGTTCAATGTGGACCACCTTCGACAATACTTCCCGCCATTGCTAGACACATCAAACATTACAGAACAACTCACACCTACAAAGTTAAATCTGAAATGAATTGATCAAGCCACAACTAATCGGATCATGGAAACATAGATTAAGAACACTCGACAGCAAAGGATCCAACTATATCGAGTTGTCAAAGAAGGCCAACTCCTTCACTAGGGCAAGTGGCTCACTAGGTACCAAGTTCAGCAGAATTTTCCTCATCTCATGGAGGAATTCAACACAATGGGGACCATTGCTTCCTAAGGGGGGAAGGAATGATCTAGGTCGATATTGGTGGCCACCCACCTATTCCACCTGGACCCCCACCATTGTTTCTTTCAGTTTTTTAGTTTCGTTATTTGTAGCACAAATTACTATTTTTGGCAGTTTTTTCAGGTCCTGAACTTCTGGAGCCATTTTGAGGCCATAAACGATGTTTCTTGAGAAAACGGGGGCCAACATGTGGCTTTGACAACTATTTTCCACTCTAAATTTGTAATCCTCAAATACATGTTTCTAATGAGGTATTTTACGCATCAAATACAAATCATATGCCAAAGTTAAGACCTCGGGAAGTTGATGTACCAATTTACCCAAACGGGGCCCATAGTTTGGTGATTCATCTCCTAGGGTTATGTTTTGGGATATTTAGAGTTTGGCATTGTTTCTCAACGATAAATAGGCCTTTGAGCCTCATTTTAACACACTTCAAAGGTATGTAGCTGCCACATCTCTTCTAAGAGATAAGCTACCATCACCCGAGCTAGTCTTATTTCCATTCATTTTGTAGGCATATTTCAGTATTTGATATTAATGAAATGAAGTGTTATTTCTTCTGCATCTTTTTTTTTATGGTTATATTTGTAATTCGTTGCATTCATGTTTAAATTCATATCACATGTACTATACAATGACATGGAAGCGAAGGTGAGGGGGTAAGAAAGGTAGTTTTTTTACATCTATTTTTGGTGATTTTCATCACATGGTTTTTGTTTTTAATGGTTTTGTGGAGTGCGATTTTTTAGCCCATGGTTTTCTTATTCCAATTAACGAATTAAATTTTTAATATAATCGAGATCAATGGATTAGGTGTCTTCGATTCCATGGGATCTTATGTATTTTATTGTAAATGATGAAGCTAATCAATGATACAAATTATAGGTGTGGCTCTAAAGTTTTTGATGGTTCTCCTGGTTAATGTTTTACAGAATAAATATTTGAGTTATCTATGATTCTCATTTTTTACTTTTTTATTTATAAAGAATCCATGTATGCATTTATTACTATGAAATTTTAAAACTTACATTAGCTTAGTCCATGTAGTGCTTCTCTTCTTGGGAAACTACCATATGTTGCTTCTCTATAGTATATTATGTCATCTAACCACCACTATGCTCAACATCACTAATGAGCGTCATCATTGGGTAACAATATGGACCTTAAGTCACCTCATAGCTTAGTCAAATCAACTCTTCTCTGAACTTATTACATGTTTTGATTATATTTTGTTTAATGAGATGAGTTAAAGTGAGATATTATGCCTAGTGGACTAATATGCATTGAATGCAGGTTTGGAAGAGAAAATCGAGGAATTTTGGCAAGATTAAGGTTTGAAACACAAATGGGACAAGGGAGAGAGATTGTAGGAGGTAAATCCTCCTCATTTACTCCTCCCTAATTCAAATATTCCTCCATTAATCACACCAGCTCGGAGTACAAGCAACCAAGTCATGAAGATCAAAAGGCAGCTGAGCAAGTGATAGTCAAAGAGTTAGTTCATCTCGAGTTTGGGAGCCGAGCCTCCATATACTTAAGGAAGTCATTGGGGACTTCAATTGTATAAATAAAGAGGCCTAGATCCTCATTAGGATTCGAATTTTTAATGTAAAAACACTAGCTATTTTTTAGCTCCAGACTTGTGGAAGACATTGCTATGTAATTTTCTGTTTTGATAATGAGAATGAGAATTTTCATGATCCAGTACTGAGTTAACTTAGAGGGTTGAAGCTCTTGGGTTAGGGCCCAATCCTAGTAGCAAGGGCTCCTCTTCTTATATCTGTATGCTTAGATTAGTTTCATAGATTCATGATTAAATTGTCCTTAGAAGCATTTCATTGCAGGCAGTGTAGATTTGATTAGTTTGTTTATTAGTTTTCTTCCATTTGTGCTTTACTTCAGTAGCAGGTTAGAAGGAAAAAAGAATCACAAAGCTGTCAGTAGGTGTCTTGGCCTCACTTTTTCCTTCAAGGATCATGACTTGAGGAAAGGAATCGTATGCAGCCCCAAAAAGAAAGATTTCTATTTTCTCATAGAATTTAGAGTTTACTGTACTTGAACCAGCATTTGATCAGTTTGCAAGTGTAGGTTTTAATTAACATCTCTTCCATATTCAGTCTTGTAGTATATCTCATCAATGATTCCATTTTATTATGCAATTTTCCTCATGCATGAAGTAGACAGCTAGCTCATTAAACACTATTTTTCTAGCTTATTAGAATTCTTCTTATTTACATGAATTTTTGGAAAATATCAATGTTTGATGAAAAACAGGTGTTTTAGAAGTAGAGAGAGATCCCATAGCAAGCAACCACCTTCCAAATCAATCCATCCATAGTCATTCCTTTATTTCACCAATACCTTCACCAATTTCATCATTTTACATAGAAACTCCTCCAAGCATGTTGAGCAAATCCAATCATCTCCTAACCTTGGTTTTGAGTTTTGAATGACCCTAGGCACTTTCTCACTCTATTCCACCTACCAAACACCTTCTGTAAGCCTTCCCTCACGTCCAGTACCCATCGTTTTTCTCTCGACTGTATCTTGTAGAAATACAGGGAATCCTGTAGATTTTTAGGACATCTTGTAGGTTTTCCTGTAGTGGCCTGTTTTGAGGCTGAATTGAGGGAAAACCTCTAGGAAGCCACACAAGGGTACTTGAGGGCCTCCCAAACCTCCAAACCATCCACAAACATCCCTAAGCCACCTACCACATCAAAAAAAGAGATTAGGGTTTACACACGATTTTCCATAAAAAGAAAAAAACAAATTTATTTTAGTCCTTTACATGCATAGTAGTGATGTTTGATGCTTTGAACTTCCATGCTTAAGACAGTAGTGTTTCATACATGTTAGCTTGGGATTTTTGTAAAGTATAGTTTCTCAACAGTTAGTTAGGGAATGGTGTGTTTTTAGCATAAGATTTCAGTGATTTTCCTTCTTGTAGTCGACAAGCTTTCTCCTAGAGTAGATTTCTCTTTCTCTCATCAACAATAAAGTTTCTTCTGAATCCATAGAATTTTGGATTGAAAACCCTAGTGGTCTCTCACCAGCTGAACAGTGAAAAAAGGTAGAACCATCACTTTTACTTGTATATATAGCACTGTCACCTCCAAGTTTGTATGAACCCCGGGTTGATAAAGTAAAGTTGGTAGCTCCAAGAGTTACAACATTCTTGTTGCAATACTGGTGCTCATCACTTTTTGGTGTCGTTGCTAGGGAGGTGTCTGAGTAATATGTGATTACTTCTTTCTTTCTTCCATTTCTTGTTTTTGATATTCTGCTATTAGTTTCATTTATGCAAAAGTAATTAAGATTACTTCATTTTCCATGTTGCATTCTTTGCTTTCCTTTCCATTCTGCAAGTAAGATTTCAATCAAGTAGTTAATTTTTCATTCAGTCAGTAGTTTTCATTCAGTCTGCAATTTCAATTCTACAATTACTTTCAAAGTTTGAAAAAAACCTAAAGCAAAACAAAAACATTTCTTTTTTCATGCCTCATAGGAATAGGGATAACTTAGGGAAATTTTTTCCAAATACCCCCACTACTTCAAACAGCCAACCTTCCCTCTTCTTCAGTGGCTGTGAACTGGAGGAACCCTTAGGTGAGAAACCAAACATATTTGAAGAACCTACAGGGGAAGAAGAAGAAGAAAAACACATTCCTACTGAACCAATGGTTGAAAACAGAAACGATAAAGGAAATAGAGAAAGAGTTGAGGGTGCCTTCCCCATCAGGGAAACCAATTGGGATACAAATATGAAAAATATAAGCCCCTCTACCCTTCCTCATTTCCATGGCATGACCACAGAAGACCCAGACACTTTCTTATTTGAGTTTTTTGTCATATTCTGAACCTATGACTATAGAAATGATGAGCAGAAGTTGAAACTATTTCCATCCACTCTCAAGGATGTAGCTTTGTGTTGGTTCATAGGTTTACCTGGAGATAGCATCACAACTTGGGCTCAGATGCAGCAAGCATTCAACAACAAGTATCGAGACTACTGTAGGTCAAAAGACACTAAAGAGGAAATTTTTAGGATGAACTTAGGCAATGATGAATCCCTAGAGGATTATGAAGAAATATTCCAACTTAGCTACAAAAGGGCCAGGTGCACACTTGACCATGAGTCAATGAAGCTGGTCCTTCTTATAGGAGTAAGGGAAGATATTTTGGATGCCCTTCATTTGTTAGCAGGAGGGGATATCTACCAGTTACCCTATGAGGATATCAATATTGTCTTTAGAAACCATTATAGGGTAGCTAGGAAGAAGGGTAGGGGTATTCAACCTATGGTTAGTCCATCCTCTTCTAATTCATCCATCAAGGGTGAAATTGGAAATATGCTAGAGGATTTCAAGAGTGAGATGTTGAAAACCATTGCCCTATAGATGGACACTATGTACATTAAGAGAAATCAGGAGGAAGCAGAGAGAGCCTTGGCCATTTTTTGTCCTAGATGCACCAGGAGGCACCCTATGAATGAATGTCCATTGAATTCTATTGAAATCTGCTCAGTCTATGAAGAAAACCACTCCACAGACAAGTGTCCTTCTATACCTGGACTAAAAGTTGTATATCAAGGAGCTGAAGGGGTCACTAAGCAGCTCTACTACATAAACCAAAGGAGACCTCATGGGCCTAGGCCATACCAGAAGGGCATGTAAGGGTCGTCCCATGCATATTACAAACCCAACCAGACCACATCCATACCTTCTTGGGGGCCCTCTACTCATCCTTCCTGGTCTACACGTCCTCCTTGGTCCTTTGCACCTCAATATCATTACTAGCCAGTTATCCATTCATTTCAACCATATGCTCCACCACAACCTCAGTGGAATGCACCACCCAATGGGTGGAGGCCCCCATACAACAATGTTCCAGCTTTATTGCCTTCACCACCTATTCAACCACATATTTTACACTCTTATCCACCTAAAAAACCCTAGATGCTTGCCCAGCCAAATTTGAACTCGAACAACAGACAGACACAACAAATATAGAGCGGAGAGACATCCTATCCAGCTTATGCTGTGGAAATTTAGGAAATCAACCTGATATCTAGGAGATTACTTCCAGACAACCAACTACTACCTCCACCTAGGGAGGTTGAGGAAGAAAGAGAGGAAAATATGCTTAAAGCAAATCCACCACCCTTCCCTAAGAGATTAACCCAACCACTCTAACCTACCCTAGAAGAGACTGAACTTCTGGGAGAATTGGAAAACATATGTGTCAAAAT
>APFE030499484.1:251123-330157 GCA_000404065.3 Pinus taeda | reverse complement strand
CATTTCCAATGCCACCAATCTGATCCAAATTGGATTCTCCAAGGAAGAGTTATGCCAAATCGCCCACAGTGACCTGATTATAGACTAGTTCAATAGAGCGAGCTTTTATGATGTGCCACGAGTCATTGTTTCGACCTTTGACTCTGGAAAATATATACAAGAAACTACAGTCCGTCCTCTTTTTGTACCTTCTTACGAAATTTCAATCTGATGTTCAAAGAGAAAGTTATGATAATTTTCCCCAGGTCACCTGTTTGGAATGTAATTCAGGAGTCTATAAGAAGACCAACTTCCTCAGATCATATCTCCGCAAATATAGTGCAAAAAGCTCTGAAAATCAGACCCGAGGTCCAATGCGATTTCTTCTCAAATGGGTTTTTTTTTAGCTTCTCAAACATCGTAGAAAAAAGGTTATAGCGAAAATTCCATGATGACCTATTTGGAGTAGTGAAACCCTAGAATCCAAAGCTCTGATACCAAATGTTATGAAACCAGCTCACAAAAAGAAAGAAAAGATAGTTGAACGCCTTAGAATTCATCCTATTCGAGGGGGAAACCTCCTTTACATTACACAAATGAACAATTCTTGGATGATTCAAATGAAAAAACCTCCTTTCTATATATAGGAGTCTAAGGAGTCACAATATAACCCAGCCGACCTAACAATAATAATATAAATCCACAAAAATAACAATAGAGGGATTCTATGGGGCACAGTAATAACATTATGGGGACAATAGGGGCACAACAATATTAATAAGGGATACAACTACAATAGTAGTGGGGTAGTCACTAGTATTATAGGGACCTAACATAATTCACAATCTTCAAGGGAAAACATAGAGAAAAGATGAAACAAAGAGCAGAGGGGAACAACACCTGAATGTATTTCTCATTATTCTCACTCCTAGACCTCCTCTCTATCCATGTCATCATCCTCAAGTCCCAACAGTGGAAATTATTAAAAATTCTGAGGGAGAAGTAGCTACAGGAGATCCTATAGGAAATCCTATAGTAACCTATCCCATAGAGTAAAAATCCTGAGTTGCAACGAGCTTCGAGCATGGATATCCAAGGGTAGAAGAAGCTCTAGATCAGTAGTAGCATGGTCATCTTCAACAATAGGTACCTGCATATCAAGGCAATCATCAAAGGGAAAGATATAAAAAAAAGGAGGGAGAAATAACATGCAATCAACACACAACAAGCACCTCATGTCCTCAACAAACTGCAGCAAGTTATCATCACCACGGGTAAGTATCTCGCTTCACTCTCTCATTTGCATAATGTAATAAAAAGATGTAAAGATTGTGCATGAGTTGGTTTATAAGCGAAAGATGGCCAGTTAACTTGGCCACCTTCGTTCAGTCAGCGAGTAAAAAACCATTAGTCCCCACACACGTGGCAACAGTCAAGTCAAAGAAAACGAGAATGAGGTAAGAAGTAGTTGAGACTACGAATGCCCAAAGTGGGAGTTGATTATGAGGAGAGGGGAATGATGATGTGGGAGTAGGGAATAATGGTCCAAAAATAGAAAATTGTGCCTCAGCTTCCAACACACCTCCTCACTCAACTCAACCATAAGAGGAAATAAACGTTAGTGCCCATGCACTCATGCATTCATCTTCTCGAGGCTCACTCTCGCAAAGTCGCTCCCGTACCCAAGCAACCTGCAAAAGAGAATTTTCATATTTCTCCTACGCAGGACTTCCTACAGGATCACACAGGAATCCTATAGGATACAGTCAGGCAGTCTACAGGATTTGTAGAGAGAAGTTTTAGAGAAGGAAACATAGGGGTTGGCTATATTAAGCACCATGAGGAGGTAGGCTCTACATTCCCTTTCATTTTTCCAAGTGAAAAGAATAGAAAAATCTCCTAGGTTGATTGAATTTGATAGTTGTGTAAGGGAATAGTTCCACAAGTATTTCAGTCCCATTTCCTCCTTCATTAAAATTTTTATCATACATCTCTGCTCCTCAAAATTCACTAGACAAAATGACAGGGGTTTTAATACAAGGGAGGCCATCAACACTGTGAGGATTCACCAACACCCTCCTATGATAGAAATATTCACAAGGCATAATTGGGTGGGGTATTTTGAGAAATTAAGGGGGTATGATGATGAAGTATCCCAAGATTTTTCTCTCTCCTTCATTCCATTGACAAGAACCCATGCCACTATGGGGGTGAGAGGCCTCTCCATAGATATCTGTTAGGACTCTGAATTGTCTATTTTTGACCTTACATTTTGCTATGATATTACTCTTTTTTACCTATGAATTGAAACCCTTGATATCACTCTTGAACTCATTATCCCAAGGTATGAAGTAACTCTCCTCATTTGCTATATGATTAATTATTCAACACATATTCATGTTATCTTTACAATTAATTACCTAAGTCACTGACAGTTGATTGGAATTGTTCAAAGTCCACAGAATCAGGAGTCACAGTTGCTGCAACACCAGGAACAGCAACTGTGCAGTTGTTGCAACACCAGGAACAGCAACTGTGCAGTTGCTGCAACACCAGAAGCAGCGACTGCCTAAAGTAGGAAATGTCCTAATTCGCAACAGCAACTGTCTGAAGCTGGCAAGACTATACTCGGTCGATGATGATAAAGCAAGATCAAGTTAATCCATCCACAGACGCGGGAACATCAGGAACAGTACAAAGTATTTTAAGGACGGTTAAAATGCACCAAATCAGCAATAATAGCAGAGTAATCGAAGATAGCATGAGGAATCCGAGGAGATAGACAAAGATCATTCGTTTTGCGATAACGGAAAGAATCGATTAACCAAGGATGACAAAGATAATATATGGTTGTAACCGTATGATGTAACAGAAACCGATTTCCTATTTTTGTACAGGAAAATTAAACTGTGGAACAATCTATTGTAATAGATTTCTCCTCTATAAAGAGGAGACATCTACAGTTGGAAAACTAGTGTGTGATATTGAATCATTGTAATACTGAAGGCTAGAACTTCTGTTCTAATTGAACTCTTGGCAGATGAATAAAGTTTGGTTCTAAGCATTTTAATTTAGTAATTGTGTGCAGGGGAATCTTGTGAGAGGGACAGGGCCCACCTTCTTCACAAGATTCACCCCATTTCTTTTCCTGTTAAGTGTGTGTTAATTTTGTATGTGTTAGCCTTGTTTCTGGTATTTTTCATTGGCTGATACGCTATGAGAAGTGTGTCACTGGTGAATAGGATTTTGGTGTGTATTGGCGACTGATCACAGAGACAGGTGATGGGCGTCCTTATTCTGAGGACAGGGTCCTGGTCCTCTGTTACAAACAGCCATCATTTTTCCGCAGATTTGTTATCTCTACTTAATTTCATTTCATTTCTGCAAAAGTTTAAAGACTGCTGTAACACAGAGTAAGCGTTTGATAGGAATTAGATTTGTTTTACTACAACTTTTAATGCTTTTAAACTTAAAGTACATACAGTACGCGGTCACCTTTGAGATAAAAATACTTTCCCGGGTTGACAAATTAATGTGGTGCTCAATTATTAATCAATAACAATTCGAGCGACCAACATTTTGGCGCCGTTGCCGGGGAAGGCGACTAAAAATTCTTAAAGGCATTAATGATTTTTCTTTAGAATAACAGGTGCATGAGAGGACGCAAGAAATCTAACTTCGCAGGCGGTAAAGTCACAGGAGGCGGAAGAAAGACTTTCATTGACGAGATCATTTCAAAAGATGAGACATCTCAGAGAACGAGTTCCCGAAGACCTCAAATTCAGTATTCTTCTTAAACAGATCATCAGACAAAAGAAGTACTAGGGCCTGAAAGGAAGCTGGAAACACTAGAGCACATTGAGGAACCAGTAGAGGAACCTGAAGAATCAAAAGATACTGAAGACAGAGCCACTGACTCGGGGAGAAGAATAATGGAGGATAACAGAGCAGAAGGAAGGGGGGAAAACTCACTTTCCACCCTGGAATTTCCTATTGGGGACCTCCCAAGAGGAGCAGTCCCTATGAAAAATATCCCACCTGCGGCATTGCCTAATTTTCATGGGTTATCCTCTGAAGATCCCGATGAATTCCTCTTTGAATTTGGATATACTGTGTAGAAGTTATGATTATGTAACTCCTGCTCAGAAGTTAAAATTGTTTCTAGCAACACTAAAAGGGAACGCATTAAGATGGTTTATGAGCCTAGGGGCTCATGTAATCACCACATGGGATCAAATGAAAGAAAACTTTCTGAGCAAGTATCAGGACTATTGTCGAATAAGAGAAAGGAAGAATTGTTTAAAATGGTTCAGAAAGAGGATGAGAATCTGGAGGACTTTGTAGAGAGACTGCAATATAATTTGCAGCGATCAGATCACCCAACCATGAGTAAGGATATTCTGAAGACAATACTGTTAAAAGGAGTACGAGATGACTGCCTAGATATGTTAAATATGCTCGGAAAAGGGGATATTTCCAAAGAACCATTTGATGAGATTATCAACCTCTGCATGTGGTGTTCCAGAGGAGCAGCAAGTAGACCAAAAACCAGGGACAGTACATATTCAAGAGTTTAGAAGTCAGCAAGCAGAGGAGCAACACGAGTTGAAATAGGTAATCTGCTTGAAGAATTCAAAACTGAAATGCTAAGCTCTTTTGCTTCACAAATTGATGCTCTGCAGGTTAAAAAGAAACACGCAGAAGCAGAAGCTGCCCTGGCTATCTTTTGCTCCAAATGCAGAGGAAAGAATCCACTGTGGGAATGTCCATTGGACAAGGTACCTATTTGTACCATTTGTGAAGAGGATCATGAAACTCAGCAATGCCCCTCTTTGCCAGGAATAAAGGCAGCACTGCAATCAACTGAAGAAGAAGCTAAAGCAGTGTACCTGATGACACAGAGGAGGCAATGGCCACAAAGACAAGGTATGAGTTCTAACACATCATTTAGTCATTGGAATAATCATTCTCCTTTTCAAACAAATTTCCCACCCATGAATCAAATGCAATACCCACCCTTTAATCCGATGCAATTTCCTATGAAGCAACCAAATCCTCCTTTTACTGACCCTACTATGTGGAATCCTTGGACTCTTCAACAACCTTATTTCAATCAATGGAATCCAAATTGGGCAGCCCAGCAGATTCCATTTCCTCAACACCAGCAATCTCTCTCCTTACCATCTAATGCCCCGCAGAATAACCAATCAATGAGACCCCAACTGCCTCTGCAACCTAACCCCAATCCAAACAATAATAAAGCCTTGTAGGTAATTGATATTCAAAGTCAACCTGTCCTCCCTATGCAATTTAATGATATCCATTTACGCTACGGGAGGATAGTTGAACCCATCATATATGACATTACTGACTCTGAAAAAGAAGAAACTAGAAAGGAAAACCCATCCAATAAAGATACTGAAATTCTCGAATCATCTTCTAACAAGACTGTCCAAACCGCAGAGCCACCCTTCCCTGAAAGATTGACTCTTACTAAAACGTTTGAGCCACTAGCTTTTAACCTTTTAGGAGAACTGCAAAATTTATATTTCAAAATCCCATTATTGCAAGCACTAAGAGATGTCCCTATCTACGCCAGAACTGTTAGGGATATTTGTGTTAGGAAGCCTGGAAGAAAAGCCAAGGAACCCCTCACAGTTCATGTGATGGGAGAATTGACTGCTTTGATGACAAAAAAAGACCCCCCTGTGAAATATGGTGACCCTGGTCACCCTACAGTAACAGTTCAGGTCGGCAAAACCTTTGTCTCTAAAGTTCTAGTAGATCTAGGTGCTGCAATAAATATTATGACACTTGAAACAACACAATTACTGCAGTTGAAACACTTAATTAGGGAAACTCCAACCATTTTAGAACTGGCTGACCGCTGTACAATTAAACCTGAAGGAGTCATCGAAGACCTGGTTATTTCTGTAGAATCTTGGAATTACCCAGCTGACTTTGTGGTGTTACAAACTAAAACAAAGTTGGGGGGTCATCCATTAATTCTAGGAAGACCTTGGCTGGCTACAGCAGATGCTTTCATCAGCTGTAGGTCTGGATCAATGACAATATCCAATGGGCAGGAAACCAAACAGTTGACTCTTTATCCTCATGCCAAACCCATGATTAATAACAATAATTCAATATGGGTAGATTATGAGGATGAGGAAACCCAACCTATTTTAACTGTCGGACAAGCTTTAACTCTCAAAGACTCAACCGAAGATGAATTAATCAGCAACTTTATTTCTGAACCTTCTTCGGTTAGCTCAGAAATACATAATCACCTCACTGCAATCCTAGGATCAGAATTCCAGAACAACCTTGAAACTGAAAACTTATCTCAGATATTAGCTGGCAGTCCTTCCAAAAGTATAACAGTAGAAATCGAACCAGGTAAAACATTAAATATAAATCCTAACCTAACAGATGATCAAAAACAACAGTTAATGAAGCTACTTAAAGAAAATAATGAGGCATTCGCTTGGGATTATATAGACATGAAAGGGATTTCTCCTGAACTGTGCACTCACCATATTTATATTAAAGAAGGATCCCGGCCAGATTGTCGACCCCAAAGAAGGATGAACCCCAATATAAGGGAAATCGTAAAAGAAGAGCTTCAAAAATTGTTAAATGCAGGATTTATATACCCCATATCCAATAGTGAATGGGTTTCTCCGCTAGTAATAGTACCAAAGAAAAATGGGAAATGGCGAGTATGTGTAGACTATAGAGCCCTAAATAAGGCCACCCAGAAGGACCATTTCCCTTTACCATTCATTGATCAGGTATTAGATAACTTAGCTGGTAAGAAGTTCTTTTCCTTTTTGGATGGATTTAGCGGATATAATCAGATAAGGATTGCACCCCAGGACCAGGATAAAACCACTTTTACTAGCCGTTGGGGGACCTTTTCTTATAGGGTTCTCCCATTTGGGCTATGTAATGCCCCAGCAACATTTCAGAGAGCGGTCATAGGGATCTTTTCTTATATGATAAATGATTCCTTAGAAATTTTTATGGACGACTTTACTCCTTATGGAACAACCTTTGAAGATGCTCTGCAAAATCTTGAAAAAGTACTTAAGCGGTGTATTGAAGCACATCTTGCCTTAAGTACTGAGAAATGCCATATGATGATGAATGAAGGCATTGTATTAGGCCACTTTGTTTCATTATTAGGAATTCAAGTCGATCTTGCAAAAATACAGGTAATTTTGACCCTCCCTATTCCCAAAACCCAGACAGAAGTAAGGAGTTTCTTAGGACATGCAGGGTACTACAAAAGATTTATCAAAGATTTTTCTAAGATAGCTTCCCCTCTGTTTGTGTTATTAATGAAAAACGCTGAATTTAAGTGGATTGATGACTGTGAAAAAGCATTTGATCATCTTAAACATCAGTTGTCCATAGCTCCCATTTTGAGAGGACCATATTGGGCACTCCCCTTTCACATATCCTTTGATGCCTCCGACACTACCATTGGAGTTGTCCTGGGACAGGAAGAAAATGGTCTTCCCTATGCCATTTACTTCATTCGTAAAAACATGACTCCCGCAGAACTTAATTACATGGTCACTGAGAAAGAATTTCTAGCAGTTATTTATGCTATCAACAAATTTAGGCATTACATCACTGGTTATACTACTTTTGTGCATACGGATCACTCGGCCATTAAATAATTAATGAATAAATCAGTTACAAATGCTCGAGTCACTAGATGGTTACTGTTATTACAGGAATTTGATATCACAATTGTAGATAGACCAGGAAAAGAAAATGTAGTTGCTGACTTTCTTTCTTGATTGAAAACTAATGAAAGTATTCCAGTAGATGATTCTTTTCCTGATGAGTATTTATTTGCAATCTATGCCCACTCACCTTGGTACGCAGCTATTTCTAACTACTTAGTTGCAGGAAAATTACCATCACACCTATCGCACAGAGAAAAAAGGAAGATTATTCAACAGAGCGCTAGGTACAGCTGGATAAGCAGATGTCTGTTTCATACAGGACTTGATCAGGAGATCCGGAGATGCATTGGTGAAGATCAGATTTATGATGTACTGAAAGCTTGCCACGATGGACCTTGTGGAGGACATTTCGCAAATAAAAGAACAACACACAAAGTCCTCAAGATGGGATATTACTGGCCCTCAATCTTCAAAGATGCAAAGAAATATGTCAGGGCCTATGATAGCTGCCAAAGAATGGGCCAGCCTAACCACAGGGATGAAATGCCACTCAATCCCCAGGTAATTCTTGAACCATTTGAAAGATGGGCAATAGATTTTATAGGTCCCATTAACCCTCCATCTAATCAAAGAGTTTACATACTAATATGTACAGATTACATGACTAAGTGGGTAGAGGCCAAGGCACTCATCAAAGCTAATGAGGAATCAGTATTAACATTTTTATTTGAAGAAATATTCGTTAGGTATGGGTTGCCTAGGGAGCTAGTCACTGATGGAGGACCTCCTTTTAATTCCCATGGCTTCAAAGACACATTGCAGAAATACCATATTAAGCATAGAATGACCACACCTTATCACCCCCAGTCAAATGGGCAGGTGGAAAGAACCAACAAAGTCATAGAAGCTATTCTGAAAAAACAATAAAGGAAAACAGGAGGGACTGGTTTCAAAAGCTGCCTAAAGCACTTTGGGCTTATAGAACCACTTGGAAGAACACCACAAGATTTTCACCCTATGAGTTAGTTTTTGGTAAAAATGTTGTTTTCCCTTTGGAGTTTGAAATCAAAACTTTGAGAACTGCTTTAGCAGTTAACCTTGATTTGACTGATGCACAGACAGCCAGGTTGCAGCAACTGCAGGAGCTAGACGAGAAAATATTGGATGCCATCCACCAAACAACCATGATTCAGCAACAAAGAATCAGAGGGCATGACAGAACTATTAAGAAGAAGCAGTTCCAAAAAGGTAACTGGGCTTTACTGTATGACTCCCGTTTCGAGAATTTCCAAGGTAAATTGAGAACAAGGTGGCTAGGACCTTATGAAATAGATGTTGTATTTCCAAACGGAACAGTCAGACTTTTAACGGTTGATGATAATAGGACACCGTTATTAGTAAATGGATACCGACTTCGTCCGTATCAACGGCCTATTTCGAAGGAGGATTTCAAAGCCACCTGCATGGCAGAACTACTCTATGTTTTTCTGGGGGAATTTGCCTCCCCTCAAGGCACTTAAATTTCTGTTCATTTATTTATTCTTAGATTAGATTTCTGAACTAATAATCCCTGCCAAGGGGCTTCTATGTTACAATTAGTTGTTTTGCAGATCTTACTTTTGGAGGATGGCTGAGAATGAAAATCCTAAAAGGATCACTTTGCAGCTAGGGAATGCTTTTTGGATCATAAGTCAAGTTTTACATCATTTTTTCGTTGCTGCAACACCACTTTCCATCATTCCCTGTTGTTGCAACACCACTTTCTGCCATTCCCTGTTGCTGCAACACAAATTTCCGTCATTCCCCGTTGCTGCAACACCACTTTCCATCAATACAATATCATTCCCCGTTGCCATAACACCATTTACCTCACGGGCTTATGTTCCAGTAAAACGTCACTTTTCACCAATCCCAGCACTTAACGAATCATCATCCTGATGGGACATATTTTGCTGCATTCAAAGGACCAGCCAAGCACTCTAACAAATACACGTCGTCACCTCTATTCCCCGTCAGATCACTTGTGTGGCCATGATTAAAAGCCATTCAAATTATGATTAGGCCGGAAAAGACAAGTTAAGACTTTTTGCGTGCGATTAAAGGTAAAAAGTAAAGGTGCGCATGTGTAAGTGTGAATATTAATTTATAGTTAATGCGGAGATGTGATACGACTGCCAAAATCATTATACTGCCAATCAAATCATTCAGTCGTATATTTGGGGGGGATTACCAGAATATCACATTTATTCTACAACACATAATCGCTGCCACCCTTATCCCTCGCAGTAATATCTAAAATTTACTCTATCGTGGCATATCCTCATTTGTAACGGTTTGCTCTGTTTCAAACTCGGAAACCAGGCTCTGTATTGTGTAGTGTTTGCTGAAGTAGCAGCTATGGGAGGAAATCTGATTACCCATGAACCTAGCACGACAGCGTTACTAGAACTCTACCCCAAGGTTTATCAATTTTTTCTGCAGGCAGGATGGGTAGATTACTTCAGAAGACTTCCAGACTTCAACACACAGCAAGTGTTGGAGTTTGCATGCAATTTGAGAGAGGGATTTTCGACAGTCCAGGGAGTACGTATACCGGTAACAGAGGAAGATGTAGCCCAATTCTCTGGGCTACCAACCAACGGTATACGATGGTTCAGCAGGAAACATCTTATTTTGAATGCGCAGCAAGGTTTCTTTCTACCAGGCGAGCACGTATAAGCTAAAGGCAGAGGGGTCGCTCTTCAGTCATTGCCTCCACCATGGTCAAAGGTCGCAGAGTTTGTTAAGCAATACTTAACTTGCGAAGGTTGTTACCAGGTAATTTACCAACACGAATTCGTTTTGTTAAATCATTTGAGGCATCGACAGTTCATAAATATGCCCTATTATCTATTGGGTTGTCTGAAAAACATGTCACATTATGCTGAAAAAGCGAAGCATCCAGCCCTTTCCCTTAAACACCATAGGTTAGTCGAACTCCTGATAAATAGAGGCTTTGCTCTAAATCAACCACTCCCTGTCATTAACCCTCCCCAGTAAATAGAAGAAGATCCTCAGCGGGAGGAGGAAGTTCCCCACCAGCCGGAACAAATACCTCAGGAAGTGCCCCACCAGCCGGAACAAATACCTCAGGAAGTTCACCAGCAGCCAGAGCAAATCCCTCAAGAAATTCCTCAGCAATTAACAGTAGAAACACCCCTGCAAAGCACCCCATCCCCCAATGAAGCGCAACCATCTACTCCTGTGCTTCACATCTCTACTGATGATTCTGAGGACGATTCTCATATTGTTTCTCTTAAAAGGAAAAAACGGCAGCAAACTAAAATTTCACCAAAAAGAAGAAGAACCAGGGCTTCAATCAAAGCAGCTGCTAGTCCTGATAGTCTCCCCAGCCCCAAGGAAAGTGACCGAAAAAGAAAAATTGTTGATTTCCCTGCCTCCTTAAAGAGGCAGAGAAAACGGTCAACCCTAGCAGTTAAATTCACCAGCCCTTTGATTTCCACTTCTTCACCTATTATTCTAACACCCCACAGTCCAATTATTCCAGAACAGTCCCCTTCCTCACCCTCTGCGGCTTAGATGCAAAGCGTTGACAGCTTTATGACAACATTTTCTGAGGCAGTTGATACACAAGAACCAACTGCCGAAAAATCTAAAATAGACACCCAAGATGATATGGGGCAAATGGCTACTACACAAGAACCAGCCACTGACCCAACAGGTGATACACAAGAACCACCTGTTGGGGATGCAAATGCCCAAATGAACGTGGAACAACAATCCTCTCGTCCATCAGAGCCTGCAGACACCCAAGCCCCACTTACCATAGCCTCCTTGCAGGAAGAAATTGAGAATTTAAAATCTCAGATTAAAGATTATCAACACGAGATAATAATGGTCAAGGAAGCCTACCAGAATGAATATAATCTCCACTTCCTAGCACGGGTAGCAACGGTAACAGAAAGAGCCAGTATAATGAGTACATGTCTAGTGAATGTGGAGAATTATACACTCAAGCAGGATATAAGGTAGTACAGGTCCCAATGAATGAAGCTAATCCCCCACCCCCTGCTGCTACAGAAAAACCTGATGTTGTAATCAAAGCTGAACAACCTGCTGTTACACAAGAACCAGCAGGGAAAGCAATAGAAGAAATACAACAACCTGCTGCCACACAAGAACCAGCAGGAGTTGCAGGAATAGAAGAAGCAAAACCCGCTGTTACACAAGAACCAGTCGGTTTTCCAAAAGTTGTAAAAGAAGAAATACAGTAGCCTGCTATCACACAAGAACCAGCAGGAGCTGTAGGAGCGGAAAAAGAACAGCATGTTGTCACAAAAGAAGCAGTAGACCTTCCAATAGCTATGGAGGAAGACATGGTACCACTACGGCCCACCAAAACTACGGTAGAACAGAGATCCTTCAAGGAAGCCTTTGCACAAACTGAAGTCACTGAACTTCATTGTGTCAAGGAAGCATTTGCACAGACTGAAGTCACTGGACTCCACTGTGTCAAGGATGACTTTGCACAAACTGAAACTCCTTCTATCAAAAATTCTTACACGGAGACCTCTAGCTTTCAGCAGCTAAAGGATACATGGAAAATAGAATATGAACTCTCACAAGGAAAGGCATTCCAACATCAGAAGTCACTCTGGTTCAGTCATGCATACAGAAATTGGGATGCATTGGAACAATCTAGAGCCCAGCATAAAGAAAATAAGGAGGTAAAATCTAGGCTATCCCGTGCTTTTGATATGCTTCAGAGGGTATTGGATACAAGAAAACCCTCTTTTAACTATGCAGTATTTTTGAGAGAATGCCTGGCATTCTTACAATAAAAGCAATAAGAGATGGAAGACCGTACCAAGTTAATACACCGGCCAGTTTATTGCAACATTCAAGGAGGAACCACATAACGATCAAAACCTGCTTTGTGAACTCTATCTTCACAATGAGGCTATGCCTGAAGATAGAGTGATGAATATACTTCCTATTGTTGGTGATATTCAATTAAGAGCATTTATCTCTTTTCTAGCTAATCAATTAACTTGGAAAAATTCCTACATGTCAGCAGAACATAATGAGAGCAACTACCCCTTGTGGATTCGAAATGAACCACACAATCTATCCACTTTCATTGCACAACATCGGAATTATGTAAGTAATCCAAAATTGGTTGTTCATATAAAGAAGCTACAGGCAGGGGTTTTGCAAGACCGCCAGCATTATGTGAAAAAAAAAAGGGGCACTGGCTGTTGAAGCAAATAAGTTATTCTGGGAACATTGTCCCAGAGAAAGACAGGAATACCACCCCTACAATCCCCTTTATCTCCAGGTAGCGATTTCACGCATACCTTTTTATGTTAAATGTATGGAAAACTATGCGGAGAAATGGATTGGCTACCATTTTCATTTCCCTCTCTTATGGTTACCGGGTCGGCAATAAAAAGCTCATTATAAACTAACCAAGAAGGAGGAGGTAGCAGCATGGCAGTAGATACAGAATGTTCAAGGATTCAGAAGTAGGTCGGATAAAGCCTTCTCACGCTACTCTATCAGCAACTTACACTGTTCATCCCAGTTCTCCGACTCAGATTCGGACAAAACGTTGCATGACGACATGCAACCCTTTCAGTTGGGGGGGATGTTAGGACTCTGAATTTTCTATTTTTGACCTTACATTTTGCTATGATATTACTCTTTTTTACCTATGAATTGAAACCCTTGATATCACTCTTGAACTCATTATCCCAAGGTATGAAGTAACTCTCCTCATTTGCTATATGATTAATTATTCAACACATATTCATGTTATCTTTACAATTAATTACCTAAGTCACTGACAGTTGATTGGAATTGTTCAAAGTCCACAGAATCAGGAGTCACAGTTGCTACAACACCAGGAACAACAATTGTGCAGTTGCTGCAACACCAGAAGCAACAACTGACTAAAGTAGGAAATGTCCTAATTCGCAACAGCAACTGTCCGAAGCTGGAAAGACTATACTCGGCCGATGATGATAAAGCAGGATCAAGTCAATCTAGCCACAGACGCGGGAACATCAGGAACAGTACAAAGTATTTTAAGGACGATTAAGATGCACCGAATCAGCAACAATAGTAGAGTAACCGAAGATAGCATGAGGAATCTGAGGAGATAGACAAAGATCATCCGTTTTGCGATAATGGAAAGAATCGATTAACCAAGGATGACAAAGATAATATATGGTTATAACAGTATGATGTAACAGGAACCGATTTCCTATTTTTGTATAGGAAAATTAAACTGTGGAACAATGTATTGTAATAGGTGTCTCCTCTATAAAGAGGAGACATCTACAGTTGGAAAACTAGTGCGTGATACTGAATCGTTGTAATACCGAAGGCTGGAACTTCTGTTGTAATTGAAATCTTGGCAGATGAATAAAGTTTGGTTCTGAGCATTTTAATTTAGTAATTGTGTGCAGGGGAATCTTGTGAGAGGGACAGGGCCCACCTTCTTCACAAGATTCACCCCATTTCTTTTCCTGTTAAGTGTGTCTTAATTTTGTATGTGTTAGCCTTGTTTCTGGTATTTTTCTTTGGCTAATACACTGTGAGATGTGTGTCACCGGTGAATAGGATTTTGGTGTGTATTGGTGACTGATCACAGAGACAGGTGCTGGGCGTCCTTATTCTGAGGACAGGGTCCTGGTCCTCTGTTACAAAAAGCCATCATTTTTCCACAGATTTGTTATCTCTACTTAATTTCATTTCATTTCTGCAAAAGTTTAAAGACTGTTGTAACACAGAGTAAGCGTTTGATAGGAATTAGATTTGTTTTACTATAAATTTTAATGCTTTTAAACTTAAAGTGCATACAGTACGTGGTCACCTTTGAGATAAAAAGACTTTCCCGGGTTGACAAATTAATGTGGTGCTCAACTGTTAATCAATAACAATTCGAGCGACCAACAATCTCACCCCTGAATTCATAAGCAGAATTACCACACTTCTCCTATGAGTGCCTTGGAGAAAGGAAAACAAGGGGGATAGTGAAACTGCCAAAAAGAAATTCCTTTTAGAAGGAGAGGATCTGATTGAAGACAAGAATGGAGTAAGGAGAACAAGCCTACCATACCCCTGGAATGAGGTAAGATACCACCTTATAAATTACATATCATGTGAAGGTAGGTATAATGTGGTTTATGGATATCACTTTAGGCTTCTTGAAGAATTGAGGTTTGGAGCAGAAACACCTCCTCACCACAGGCTCAACATACCATACTTCCTTCTGTAATCACTAATTTATACAAGCATAAAGGTGCGGGAAGGAAACTACCAACAGTTAGTCCACCATGTGTTAATTAGAATTATCATAGAAGATGCCCTCCAAAACCTCTGAATTCATATCCAATGGGAAATTTTTAGAGACATGCAGACATATGAGGATATCAAAGCCCTTACATATGATATTATCCCTACTGTTAGTAAAAAGTATGAAGAAGAGACTGAAACAAATGGAGAAGAAGTAGAGAGGGATGAAGAGGAGATAGATGAGGATGAAGAGGAAGAGAAAGAGGAAGAAGTTGATGAAGAAATAGAGGAACATGTCAAGGAGGACACTGATAAACAAGATGAGGATCTAGAGGGAGAAGAAGAGGGGAAAGAGAAAGGTGAAAAGTGCAATGGAAAAGAAGAGGAAGAAGACAAGGAGGAGTCACCCAGGGTGTCTCTAGAACATACTAAGAAAGAGGTAGCAACTGCCCTCAGTGCCCTTAGCACCCATATCAAAAAAAAAAATGCAAAAGATAGGGGCAAACCCACTTATACTTTAGAACAAGAAAAATTACAAGGATAAGGCAGGGAAAACCCCAAACTCCAACCAAGGTTCCCATTGTTATTGAGGACTCACCTAAACAGTAGGAGAAGATGGCTCCTCTTACAAAAACTCAATAATAAGGAGCCTCGGCACAAACCTCCCCTAAGTCTCCTATCACCTGTTAGTGTCAATCTTTACAGCCTTCCTCCAGTGATCAAACATGCTCTTACAAGTGATTTTAGGGTGTCAAAATCAAATTTTTGTCATTACAATGAATCTTCAAGCAAATTTTGGTCACTAGGCATTAGGTCTAGGGTTTGCTTTCACTCCTTTCAAAGTTGCCAAAATGTCAGTTTATGTCACTATTCATCTGATTCTATCATCATTCAGAAGGTTTTTATCGTCATGTTAGGTTCCATTGGGTCATTTCACACCTTGTTCATGCCTCAGTTGAGCCTAGGCAAGGTTCATTTCCCTCTCCTAGGGTTTTGAAGGCAATTTTTCTTGAATGGTCAAATCATTAGCAAAAATTGTATCCAGATGTTCATGCACCTTCCCCTATCCTTCATGTACCTTATTAAACACTTCCCATCACTGAGATCCCCCAAATTCCTCATTTTTGCACAAACCCTAGTTTCTTGCCACAACATGGCAATTTTCTAGGCTAGGCCTGTGTTTTTCCATTTTTGACCCCTTCCTCTCACTCTATCTCTGAGGTTCCACTTTCCCCTACTTCCTAACATCCCTCCCTACCTCCAAAAATTTCCCCAAGAATTTAGAAGCCCCTTATCCCCTTCATTTCGCTTCATTTCGACAAAATCCCTTGTTTCACACATCGGGATAAGTTTCACTCAAAAGATGTTCCAGAGCAATAAAAGATGAATTTTGAAAACTTGAGAGAGTTTTTTGTCCACAATAGGCCAAGGAATAAAAATTTCTTTCAATTTTTACACAGGTGTCATGGTTTTAGAGAAATGTCAAAAATACAATTGCCTCGGGAGAATTGATGCACCTCTGAAGTGACCTTGGTAAAATCAAGCTTTCTCCCAGCTTGGTTGGCCAAATAAATTTATTGATGAGTAAAAGGATAACTAGACAAAAATATCTTTCCAATGAACTATCATTAGCTCAATTTGGAGTTGAGTAAGGCATCCAAAAGTTGACTGCAACAGCACTCTGCCTTGAGGCAGCCTCATTTGGCACATTTTGACAAGTCTTGGGAGATTTGATTTTTGACAAGGAAAATGAACTCCAAATTGAAAAATTCTAGTTGGTTTGGAAAGTGGACTCAAATACCTTTCCAACGAGCTATCTTGCGCCCAATTTTGACACAAGGAAGCCCTCCAAACCCCTCCTGTAAAATGCATTATGTGGCGCGTGACCCATACAGAAGGCGCGCGACGCATTGGGTGCGCGCGGCGCACTGGGCTCAATTGGCCAGTGTAAATTTGTATGCACGTGGCGCATTGGGAGCGCGTGGTGCACTAGGCTGGTGCATGGCGCATACAGCCAACAAGCCCAAAAAATTCAAAATTTTGCTCCAAAATCGCCCAATATGCTTGGATCATCATTTTTGCAAGTGGGTTGAGCTTCTCTCATAGCTTTTCATCCAAATTTTGATGGTTATTTGATGGTATTTGTTGTATGGTGAATGTTTAAAGAAAACATAGTTGGTAAACTTTACAAATCCATGAAGAAAGTTGAAACACATACTCTGTCTATCAACTCATTCACAAAGGAAGTTGCAGAGAAGGCATATGATAAGGATTTGGAGGTGTGGTGATTTCAAAAGTACATTAATGATGCATTATTATGAAAAAACGGGTATGACTCTGAATTGGCTACATCAATGTACCATTATGGAATTATATATGAAGCAGAAATAGTAAGTGGAAACACTTTCAGTTTGGCAAAACTCCATGGTTCTAAGCTTGGATATCTCAAGGAAACAATCATGTATGAAGTGAAGGCTCTTAAAAAGGAAGTCAGGTCATGGTCTGGAGATAATGAAAGCAGCTCTTCAGATGATCAATATGCAAAGGCATCTGCTTGGTATCATGTAACATATCACCCAATTTATTGGTGTCATGGAGATTATGAAGGTAAAGATGAGAACAACCCTCATCTTATAAGATTTGCATTGATTGTTTATGACAAGTTATTCCAAACCAAACATACACCTTGTTTCAAACACCATGGAGACGAACATATTCATCATATGAACAAGATAGTGATTCCATCAATGAACTGCATGCACCAGGAAGACACTGAAATGGAGTAGAAGGCAAGATCGGCTCTGAATCTTAGCCGAAGATTCTTTGGCTGAGCATGGCACTTGATGAGGCACCTTCAGCCCAAATTTCAAGGAATTTGGAGAAAATTTTGTCATTTTGAAATTTTTGGCTTGCAAAACAGTTTTTTCAGCTCAATGCGTAGCGTGTCGACGCGCGCGCTTATGATTGGGACACTTGCCGGAGGAAAACTTTATAGTTTTGGATTTGCCATGGTAATTTATGCATGCTCAACTATTGACAAAGCATTTCATCAAGTTCTAGATGATCAAAAGGGCCAAAAACACCATGAAAATCACCTTTCTGCCACCTTTTACACTAGCAGGAAGTACTTTCGGGAGAATGACATTTTGAGGGGGGAAATGAGCTCCAAATTGTGAAATTCCACTCGGGCTGGATAGAAGACATCCAGGGCTTTCCAACCATCTATTGTGAGCTTGATTTGGATTTCGGGAAGTGCCCCACAAGCAGGCTGAAAGGCACGCGGCGCATAGAGATTTTTAGCCAATTTTTCATCTTTCAGCTCAGAAATTCGGCCAGTTTGACTAGTTTTGATTTGTGATGTAATTTTTTACTTCTCTTGATGTAATTGATTGAACATGATGTAATTTTGACACTTAGTTACTTGTTCTAGAAGATTCATTCACCAAAGAGTGAAAATTTAATGAATGAATTGGTTTCCTACCTTATAGAGGCAAGTTGTTTTGACTGTCTAGATTGTAGTGCTTTGTTTAGAGTTGGTTGAAACAGCTCCTAGGATGATGAGCTCGATCCCTGGAGGCAAGGGAATGGGTTGGCTTGCCTATATTATGTAATTTCTCAATCATTTTCAGAGGTTGGAGAGGTTGGACTCTTGGGAAAAGCAGGACATCATATAGTACATTCACTTCTGCATTTTTGGCAAAGGAAAGACCAGGATTTTGCAGCACTGTTTAGGATCCATGTGGCTTTATTTGTTGATGGTGTGCTTCTTTCAGTATTTGTAATTTGTTTATGTGTATCATTTTCCTTCTCTCATCTTTTGCAATTGAACAAATGAAGTGTTAAGGTAGAATCCATAATTTGCTATGCTCTGCCTTTAAGTTTGTTTGATTTTCCATGTTTTCATATGTTTATGGAGAATCCTTGAAAGCTTCTTGCTCTCCTTAACTTCTCACCAGTCAGATCTAGCCATTCATTCTCTTTGAAAGCATCAAGACAATCGCCTACCTTTCCCCAAGTAGACCTCTGCAAAAACTATGTCTCATCCCCGCACCGAAATTGCCTTTCCCTTAGATTCAACAAAAACCCCAAAAAATCAATTTCAAACTCCTTGTACTTCATACCTAGCCTAAAATTAATTACCTATTTAGTCATCTCGAGCCTCAGCGATTACCTTTTACCGAGATTGACCCAGAGAGAGCCCTCTCCTGTCCTTGTAGGGTTAGCTACGAGGCTGAGCGTGGTTTGATGTAGCCTTGAGTTTTACCTTATTTCAGCCTAAGGTAGATTTGAGCGCTAACATAGTGGCGACCATACTGGGGAGAACGGTTTGCTTGGCAGTGTTATTTTATTTATAGCTACAAACGGAGTCTGAAGTCACACCAGGTAGCCTTCGAACTGCACGTTGCTCTACGAGTGCATAGTAGATAAACGCTTCTTCAGTCGATCTCCAGTGTAGCTTGTAATTGTAACACTTAACTTATAAATTGCCCCAGTACATGTATCAAGTTCAGATCTGATGGTTGATGGTGAACAACGATCAGACACTGGCAAGGCTGAAATCATTCACCTAGCGACTCTAAATCATTTTCGAGATCAGATCCAAAGACTCCACTGGAGGATGATCTCGACCAGCAAAAACATGAAAGGACAACATGGACAGATCAGGTATTCAAGTTGGAATTTCATCCAAGACATTTTGTTCTTTGTCATAAATTATTTCTTCTCTTTTCCCAAGAATGTCAAGAAGGCTTTGAAAGTATACTGTATTTGAGAAGAGATCCTCGGCCTGTAGTTGATTCTTTCCCTTTGAAGATTGTGAATACCAAAGATTTGCATACCTTTGAGCTTGATCAAGACCTTTCTTCTAAATTTTGTGATGACCATCTTCAGATTGATGAACCTCAAAAGACCAAGACTGATTCTATACCTGCTGTACATACCCCTACACCTTGTAAAATTCCAAATCGATATAAACCTCTTGTTTTACCTTCTGTTCTTCATGCTTTCCCCAAAAACTATGATCTATACTTGCCGAGGTTTGATGGTGAATGTAAGAATGTCAACGCTAAGCAACATGTGCAGAATTTTGAGTCTTTTCTAGATCTTTTTGAAGGTGATGCAGAAGATGTCAGTATAAGGCCTTTTTCTCTTTATTTGCAAGGCAAAGTGAAGAGTTGGTTCAGAACCCTCCCTGATGCGAGCATCTCAGGTTTCCGGCAGTTCGTCAAAGTTTTTCTCGACAGGTGGATGATCGGGCAGAACCTTTTCCTTATTATAGAAGAGTATAATCAACTAAAAAGAATGCCAGGGGAGACAGTACAACAATTTTCTGCCAGATTTAACCAAGTTTATTATTCGATGCCAGTTCATATAAGACCTTCTCTAGATCTGCTCTCTTGCACTACCCGAGTTCCTTTGATCCGGAAATGGAGTTTAAGCTGAGAGAAAAGGATATTGCAACACTTCACAAGATGCAGAACAAGGCAATGAATGTAGAGGCTCATTTGCTGATCTTGAGGGCAAGGTTGAAGGAAGAAGAAAAGAAGAATATTTCAAAGCAGCTGACACTTTCAGAGGAAAATCTTGATCTTTTCGTAAATGTAGTAGAAGAGATGGTGCGGAAAATGATTGCAAAAAATGAAAGTAACATTCAAGAACAAGCAGCTGACCCAAAACATTTTTTTTCTGATCCCAGTTGTCATAGTGATTCTTTTTATAGATCATTGTGAAGAAGAGAGAGCTGTTGATATGATGTGTATGTTTGATGATGAATTGCCTCAGTTTGATTAGTATGATGATGATTATGTTCTCCAAAAAGAAGCTAATCTTGCAGACGAATCAGTAGCTAGTTTGTGCGAGGAGGAAGTTCACTTTCAGCAGCTCGAATACAGTGATCAACCGATGCATATCAGCTATGACAATGATGAGGAAAGTGCATCAAAGTTCGAAGTAAGTGAAGGATCTTTGCCATTTTGTTTTGATTCGTTTTAGTTTATCAGAGATAACTACCATGCAATCAGAAATCAAATGTCAACAAGTCTTGATTTGAATCATCTTGAGAGCAATGAAAATTTTGTTCAAGACTTCTCATATTCAGATTTGCAACCCCCGAAAGCCATTGATTTTCAAGTTGCAGCTGAAGACTTGGAAGTGGACACACATGATTTAATGATTCAAGGTGACTCCGTACCATTCTGTTTTGAATCATTTCAGTTTTTGAAGGGTAGATTGCATAGTAAATCTTCAAATGAACAACCTATAACAAATCAGAAACCTCTCAGTGTTAATGTTAAGGATGAGACAGATAACAAAGTTCTTGAGCAGCCTGTAGCATCAGATTTGCAGCCACCAAATGAAATTGAAGGGCAGATTACAGATGAAGGTGTGGAAGATGAAATACATGATTTGATGATGCAGGAAGATTCTATACCCTTTTGTTTCGAAAAATTTCAGTTTATAAGTTAGAATCTTCGTAAAATCTCTCAAGAAAAAGATGAATAGCTAGAAGGATGTCATACATTTTCAATGGATACGTTGCAGCAGTCTTTTCAAGTTTTTCATGATCCAATAGCTGATGTTTTGGATGAGGTTTGCAGTCAAGTTTTTCTTGGTTGCATTGGTTGTTTCATTTCACTTGATCAGGTGATGAATGAAACTGTTAGAGTATGTTTTGATGAATAAGCTCCACTTTGAGCATCATTTCCAGTTTGTCAGTTGTGTTTAAGTATCGAGTCAGTTCTTAGTTGAGTGAAAGTCAATTTGTGTTGCCAAGTCAGTTGTATCAATCTTTCAGTTTCGAGTCTGTTTTGGTCAAAGTGGTTTTTGGTTTTTTAGTCCAATTGTCAAAAAATTTTATTGGAATAATGACTCCATCGCCCAATGGATGAAGGCACTGTCTAGCTCTTACAAAGATCTGCGGTTCTTGGTATCTCCAAGGAGCTACCATCGCCATTGGAGCCAATGTTAGAGTTGGTCTAGTTATCCCTCCGTCAGAGATCAAAGCTCTTTTTTGCATTTCATGTTTAGGTTTCCCATAAGTTTCAATCAGTTGCATTTCGTTAGGCATGCCATAACTCTAACGGAATGGTTTGTGTCACTCATTCCCCTCGTGCTTCGTGCTGCTGGTTCAGGTCTATTCATAAAAACAAGTCTGGAAAGATCGTTTACAGTCATGTTTCAAATTTTTAGGTCTTAGGTCTAGGGTTGAGTCAATTTTGTTTTTGCAAAGTCTAAGAAGACCAGCAGGCCAGAGGGATGACCTCGATAGATGTTTACTTCAATAATTTTCATCATCATACAAATAAATTAGGACTTCTCTTCAAAACTTTGTTTTGAAGATAAGTCGTCATCTCATTTTTGTAAAAAAAATTCAAAAATTTCAGTTCTTGAATTGTCCATGCGCAGCCTTGGTCTCCTTTTTCAGATCATATCACAACTATCCCTGCAAAAAATTGTCAAAGAAAATCATTATTTCAACCAAATTTAAGGAGGAAACCAAAAAGGTCAGAAGTCTATTAATCCTGAAAAAGTGTCAATGACAAAACATTACAAAATGGGTCATGGACCAAGCAAAAATCAAAAGGGATTCTATATAAAGATATTTCACTACATTTTCAACTCATTCCACATGCCAAGAGTGAAGAATATTGTTCCAAGCGAATTTGTGAGTTTGTGAGGAAGTTGGAGCAGTTTTAGGGGCGCGCGACGCATTGGACTAGGCATGCGGCGCATCAGGGGCGTGCGGCGCATCACGGGCGCGCGGCGCATCAGGCACAAAAACGCAGTGTGAAAATACACGCGCGCAGCGCCTCAGAGGCGCATGGCGCGTTGGGTGAGGCACGCGGCGCACTGGGTATTAAGCCCAAAATTTGTTTGGGAACGCATCAACTTGCCTCCTCTCCGCACAAATTTGCAGGTAGGCTCACATCCACCACTTGTGCTTGATTTTTCAAAGGTTAATGTAATGATTTCATCATATGTTGCCTTAGAAATCCAAGTGGAAAGCCCTCCTTTGTCAATGAAATTGCTGTAGGGTTTCAAAAACAGAGTGTAACCAAGGTTGTCATTATTTCCCCATTTCCCTTTGTTTCCCATTCCCAAATTCACCCTTATTTTTCCCCATTAATTCCCTCCTTAATCCTACACTATAATCCCTCAAATATTAAGTCCCTCACCTCTATTACAAAACACATTATCCCTACCTAACATCCCAAAACCCTAAAATCCAAGATTTTCATTTCCCTTCCCTTCTCTAAGTCCCTTGTTTTTATTTCCAAATTCCCTAATTCCCTAATGTTTTCCCTTTCCTAATATTCCCTTGTGCATTTGTGTCCCCTTGGTCACAACATTTTTAGAGAAAAGAACAATTTACAGTCAATTGTACACACAGTTTATACATCAGCATATATATTCCAACTATCTTGTTTTCAAAGACATGTCAGAGACCGAGTCAGTCTATGAGCAGGAGTATGATAGTGATTCTACACTGGAGGTAAATGTGCCAAATGTGCCACGGAGGTATCACAAAGATGAAAAAATTGGTCAGCATGTCAGGGAGAGGTTGGACTCTTGGGAATAGCTTGACACTCTATTGTACATATTTTATCTGCATTTTTGGCAAAGGAAAGACCAGGGTTTTGTAGCACTATTTGGGATTCATGTGGCTTTATGTGTTGATTGTGTGCTTCTTTCAGTATTTGTAAGTTGTTTATGTGTATCTGCTTTCCTTCTCTTATCTTCTGCAATTGAACAAATGAAGTGTTAAGGTAGAATCCATAATTTGCTATGCTCTGCCTTTAAGTTTGTTTGATTTTCCATGTTTTCATATGTTTATGGAGAATCCTTGAAATTTTATTACTCTCCTTAACCTCTCACCAGTCAGATCTATCCATTCATTCTCTTTAAAGGCATCAAAACAATCGCCTATCTTGCCCCAAGTAGACCTCTACAAAAACTGTGCCTCATTCCCGCACCCAAAATTGCCTTTCCCTTGAATTCAACAAAATTTCAAAAATCAATTTCAAACTCCTTGTACTTCATACCTAGCCTAAAATTAGTTATCAAATTAGTCATCTCGCCCTCATTGATTACCTTTTGCCGAGATTGACTCGGAGAGAGCCCTCTCCTGTCCTCGTAGGGCTAGCTACGAGGCTGAGCGTGGTTTGATGTAGCCTTGAGTTTTACCTTATTTCAGCCTAAGGTAGATTTGAGAGCTAACAAGAGCTCCCTTCCAATGGGTGCTGGAGAACAAGAGAAGGTTGCAGCCTTTTGTAGGTGGGTGTCTGTGTTATGAAATGTGGTCCACATAGGTGCTGATTGTTGGAGCCTTCACTGAGTAAGTCGAAGCTTCCTTCTAGTGGTACCTGGTAAATCTGATCAGGGGGTTGGAGCTCCCTTCCAGTGGGTGTTGCTAAACGATATCAGGGGGTTAGAGCTCCCTTCCAATGGGTGCTAGAGAACAAGAGAAGGTTGTAGCCTTTTGTAGGTGGGTGTCTGTGTACTAATATGAGTCTACTCCAGCACAAGATTGTAATTTGTCTTCCTTTATAATAAAATATGAAGACAGAGACGACGACAACAATGGTTTTCTCCCACATTGGGTTTCCACCTAAAATCCTGGTTTCCTTATGTGTTGTTTATGTTTGATGGTTTACTCTAATTTTACTTCTCATGGTTAATTCTTAATTAGTCTATAATGAAGTAATGATGAACTGGTTCATGTTAAACAGATGATGAAATAAATGAAAAGTTGGTTAAATTGGTATACGTTTTTTCTTTTCATCATAGTCACATACATACGTTGGTTTAGCATAAAAAAATATGAATAAGAAATCGAAAGGTTTAAGTAAGTTTTAAAATACTGATTCACCCCCCCCACCCCCCCCTAGTGTTTTCCCAACATCATAACTCCTTGTCCCTTTATATGCTTGATCAATGTCTTTCAAACTCTTTTGAATTTTAGTTTTCCAATTCAAGCAGTGATCAGGTGCAAGGTTTCATAGGTAGAGGAGTGGAAAGGTTAATATTCTTTCAATATTTCTTCTCTTTTTCAAAGTCCTCTATGTTAAGATGATGTTCCTCCATTCTTGGCTGATTTATAGTCTACCAAACTCGACAATAAGTCAAATGAACTCAATTTTCCTAATCCATCTAAAATCTTGGGAAACCATCATTCTAATGATGTTGACTCTATTGATGTCTATGGTGATGAATGTCCAAGTGTGCCCACTAATATTTTGGTTTGTCAAGAAGTTTTATTTGAAAGATTTGGATCTTGAATCTTATTTGGTCAAAGAAGATTGTCTTATGGAAACTCCCTCTTCAACTCACTATCCTTTGTGCCCTACTATTTTTAATGCATTGAATTTTGAAGAATATACTCCATGCTCTTCAAGTTCATCATCTAATGAGTTGAATTTCGGATTGGCACAAGGTAGTGAGGTTATCCATGATGAAAAAGAAAACAAGCCACTCATCAAGTATCCATTCCATTCCTTATCATTTCCAATCTTGCATGAAGAAAATTCTTATGTTTAGGTTTCTCATGAGATTTGTCCAGTATATTCATCCGTAGACGTGCATTTAGAAGAACTTTATGACTTGGTTAATATGTTTTTTAAGGCTATAAAATGTAATCAAACCAGCGATGTAGATTGTTTCCATCTAGATAATAGTGAATCTTTTAATTTAATTGATATTAGTTATCCACATGCAATTTTTGATTTGAATCCATTCTCAAAATACAGTTATCCAGCTTTACAAAGTTTCGGGACTTGTTGGGAATTTGAGGCACTTCAACCTCCATTGATGGTTATGTAAGGTTATTGTGATCTTTGTCAGATCCACGAACTAAGTCAAATATGGATGTTCTCATAAAATTATTTTCATTGCATGGTTTTACTGGGTGCCAATTCTTTCTTGAGATATTTCAGTACTTTGGATATATCTTTTCTATTTTTCAATATCGGGTTTCAAATCAGATAGAGGATGCTCCTATTTTTATTTCATCTTCATGAAAATCTCTTGTGTCAAGTTTAAGTTTGGAGTGCATATATTACATGGATACACAAATATATGAAGCTAATCATTTTAAAGATTATCATTGGGCGAACAATTCATACCTATTATATACATTTGAAAGTAGTTAGCTCCTAGTTTTTATTGTGAATGTTATAATGCTAATCATTTTCTTCATGGCATAAAATATCCTCTTTAGTGTTAGTCAATTCTTGATTTGTTTGTTGAATCAAGTTCCTATTTTTCATCCATTATATCCTCACTGGTTTCATGTGTTTTCCGTACTAGCTTTCATTTTCAATTATTTTGATGATTGTGATTCTATTTCAGTTTGTTACCAGATAAAAGGAAATGGTTTTTCACATTTAACATGTGAGGAAGATGATTCTATTATTCAAATCATTTTCAAAGTTGTTCAAACTTATCTATCTCTATTATCCACTATCTGAGAGTCTTATGCCTTGATCAATCCATTTTATCATGATGTTGGTTCTAGTAACTATCATTTGGCTAATCATTTTCCTACCAGTGTATCTCATGACAATGGTTTCACATTAGTTCAAGTTTATCATCTATCATCTTATTATTCAAGTGCTTATCAATTAGTTGAGGCACTTCAACCTTCGTTGGTGGTTATATCAGGTCCTCACTATCTTAACAAATCTTTTGAATATGATTACATTCAATTTCCCATGCAATATTATCATCCTGATGTTGGCAAAAATACTAAGAGGGCGAGGGGGTGAATTACCATTTTAAAACTCACTAAAACCTTTCAATTTATTATTTTTATTTTTGTATATGACCTTAATTCAATGAACCAACGTATGTACATGATTGTGATGAGGATAAGTAGCATATATCCAGTTAACTAACTTTTCAATTAATTCACCCTCTGTTTAACTTGAACTAGTGCATCAATACTTATTTAGACATAGATTAAACATTAGTAAGAATAGAATAAACCATCACACATAAGTGATACATCAACACACATGAACACCAAGATTTTTAGCTGGAAACCAAATGTGGGAAAAACCATTGTTGTTGTCATCTATGTATTATTTTTTATTATAAAGAAAAACATATTACGACCCTGTACTAGTGTAGACTCATACCAGAACACAGTCACCCACCTGTAGAAGGCTACAACCTTCTCTCATTCTCCAACACCCACTAGAAGGGAGCTCCAACCCCCTAATCTCATTTACGGTGCCCATTGGAAGGGAGCTCCTACCCTATTATCTAATTTACCAGCTGCCACTAGAAGGAAGATTCCACTCCCTTACTGAAGGCTCTAATCCTCAACACCATCGTGGATCGTGTTTCATAAATTTTTAGACTGGATCCACTTGATACAAAACATCACAACTTGTAGGCTACTTTTCATCAAATTTTCACACTAGACCCACTACCATCATTTAAGTCCAATACCAAATATAAAAAATGAAACTGATAACTGCAACAAATCACTCAATCATTGAACCTACTGAATCAACCAATCATTGAACCAACTGAATCAAACAATCACTAAACCAACTGAGACCCAAATCAATCAACTTATTCTAAAACAACTAAAGCAGTTAGATCATTGTAACCAGAATATCACTACTGAACCCAAACACTGCATCAACTCATTGAACCAACTAAAAACCCTGATCAATAAAATGTCAGAATATATATGCTACTTTAATTTAGCAAATCTACGTATATATGTGTCTTTCTTGGAGCATACTTGCATATAGATCTCAAAATATTGAACCCTGAAACTGAATCACTGTCATTCTGAAACAAAGACTGAGTTACACCCTGAACCACTTAATTAATTTGAAATAATAACCAAACCATCATAGATCTTCAATCACATACAACTAGCAGCATCATCACTTTTCAATCAATCAATTCAACTTCAATCATCACTATTAGACCGAGATAATCAAGTACAACTTCATTGACAGACAATAGAAACACAACAAGATTGATTAGACTGATCAAACATCTTATTCAGAAAAACCCTAGCTTATATACAGACTTTCCACAAAACACTTCCATGTGTATACACACTCTTCAGGAATCAAACCTGCATACAGATCTATCCAAAGTGCATAATCGACATGTGAATTACCAACATTAAACCCACGTATGTATGCATTTTTCAGGTTATCAAACCTCTGTATGCACGTGCCTTTCACGTTATCAAACCTATGTATAGATATGAAACTATTGACTTATAGCTTCGTTGCACATCAAACCTTTAGAACAAACCCATCTCTTGTCATACATAATAAAACATGTATCAGATATAAATATTACATATCAAATAAATCCATTATCAATTTAGTTATTTTAGATCTATTAGATCTGATCCATCATCAAATTCTCAGGTGCGTACTTAGTTTCAAATAAAATAATTCATTAATAACCCATTACATGTACACTTTCTTCATATCTAACTATTCATGAAATATTCATCACTTGCTCATCTAAACACTTTGATCTTAATCTCCTTATATAGCTTAGGCATTATCAAATACCACAAGTCAGATCCTTAGTAATGTCGATGGTATTCTTAGACAGGATTAAATATTTGTTTTCATGTTCATTACTATGGGCCAATACCATGGTAAATACCCCTGGTATTTATAATACCATGGTGCGGAAATTGTATGTGACTTTTCTTCACCAAACGAGCATATGTGTGTGGCTTTGCTTCATAGAACCTACATACACGTGACTTTGATTCACCATACCTGTGTATGTACGCGACTTTGCTTCATAGAACCTGCGTATACTTCTTCAAGATTCATATTTATCATTCCTTTGTCTCTAAAATGATATTCCTTTGTCCAATATTTTTGTCGCCTCTGTACTGACCTGAATACTCATCCTGCTACCGTCATGTTGAGATATTTATTAAGTAGGTTTCCATCAATGACAATACATTTGTCATAATGCCAACACCTAATTCCATGCCATTAAATTTACCTTTTCTTCAAGGATTTCAAGGTTTTCAAGAGGATAGTTTTGGATTTCACGATCCAATCTATGATTCGTTGGAAGCATCTTACTTAGCAAGCCCTTTTGTAATTAACAAGCTTCGATCTTTCTTGATGTTTGCTAAGCAGGACAATACAGATGAAGGTGAATTCACAAGAATCCTACGAGGTTTGTTTCAGTATTCTTTTACTCAAAAAGGTAAGGTTGTAGGTTGGTGAAGCTTAGGTGTTATGGCACGTCTTTCTGCCTTCAGGTAAGACCTTCAATATTTTGTGCAAGTTATTCAAGTTCTTATATTTTCTTTTGCACATTGTTTTATATTGGTTTTGATAACTCATACCTGTGTGTTTGCAGATAGAGAAGAATGGTGGCTACATTGGAAATTTCATTACACTTAGCCCTGACCTTCTAGTTGGTTAGATTAGGAGTAGGTCTAGCTACATTCTAGTTTGTTTTCCACTCATATTGCACTTTCTCTCCATCTAGTCTCTACATTTGTTTTGTTTTCTTATTTTAAGTTCTACATGTTTCCTTGTATTTTGATTTTATATTTCCTTTGATTGTGATCTCACTTTGTGTGGTTCTTTTCTTTCACATTTTTCTTGATAATAATCTACAAGAAATATGTCCTTTTGTCTCAAAATACAATGTGGAAAACTTGAAAGGGGAAATTGTGACGACAGACAACGCTTGGCTAATTGACAGTCCTCTTCTTTGTTTGGGTTTACATATCTTTAAATTCAATGATATCTGAATGGAAAATATGACCCGTTCCAGACAGAAACCATTTGTTCTAACTATGAATCCCACATATTTTTTAGGATATTCACTCTTGACTAAGCCTTGTATTGAATGGTGTTTCGACCTGTCAACTCTATTAAGTAGAGAAGGTAAAGGAGGAAAAACCTAAATGAGCATATTAATTTCATATATTTTTCAAATCCCTTAAAAAAGGAACAACATCTATTGCAAGTAAATAAGACAGGATCCCTATTCCATGTTCAAAACAAATAAGTGCCTTTTCACATTATCTTAGTAACTAAAGAAATGGTTAAGAATATAAAGGCTTCCTACGTAGAGAGTTGAAGCAAGAAACTTCCCCAAGGTACCGAATAGGCCTGCTGGTAGTGAAGCGATGCTTGTGATTCCTTGAGGTGAATCTGTTGGGGTATTGAATAGGCTCATTGGTAGCAGAGAAGCACTTGAGAATGTGCTTAACTCTCACTACCAAAATCTCCATGTACATACTATCCTTCTCCCCTATCAAAACAGTTGAGGAATGACTAGTCTTGTAAATGTGTTTGACGTTGAGAAAGGAAAGAAGAAACTATATATTTAACTGAGATAAGTGGCAAAGATAGGGTAATCTACATGTCAAATCAATACTTCTTAATATATCGAGACCTATTAGGGCCTAAATATACCTCAGGTTGAGAAAGGCATGTCTAGGGTAACATCAAACCACGCTTAACCTGGTAGCTAGCCCTACCAGGTCAAGAGAGGGCTCTCTCCTTGTTAATCTCAGGAAAATATAGCAAATGAGGCTTGAGATGACTGATGTAAAGACTAATTTTAGGCTAGGTATATTCTTAGAGGATTTTTATTGAATTTTATGTTGGTTTGCTGGATCAAAAGTGAAAGGAAGTTTTGGGTCTGGGGAATGGACTCAGTCTTGCAGAGGTTTCTGTGGGGCGAGGTAGGGAAATGATTTAGTACTCTGAAATAAGTGAAATGGAAAGTCTCAGGACTAGTGAGGAGTTGGAGAGGGCATGAAAATATCAAGAATCCTCTTCAAACAGTAGAAAAACATATGAAACTAAACAAACCCTAAGGTATAGCACTACAACATCAATGAATTCTACCTTTATACTTGATTCATTTAGTTAAGCTGAAAAGAGAGAGATAATGGAACACATAAACACATGATAAATTGAATTACAGAAGTAGAAACAATACTAAATCACCTTGTGTTATACAGGAATAGTGTCCACACGGATGCTGCTATTCCCACTAAGATGGGTGGCTATCTTAGAAACAAATAATTAAAGTCTACTATTGATTCCTTTTATGAAAATAGATGAGAGGAGAACCAAGAGGGCCAACCTGATTCTTGCGCTCGATTTCCTCTCCTTCTTGATAGAGTTTTGCCGCTTGCTCTTTGTCTTCTCAGCTTCAAAAGGACCTATAGAATCACAGCAACATACTACTATGCAAGAAACAAGGATCTAAGTTCATAAATAATGCAGGATCAGATATGCATTAACCATATACAAGCATATATAAACAAGTACACAAGAATATGGAAGGAAACAAGAATAGCTTTATTCAGATGAAAAGTAGCAAGAAGATTACAACCATGTGCTCTCACCCAGCATCATCCTCCATCTAAGAAGCCCTTCTTCACCTCAAGCAAAGCTAGATCACGCAACATTGTGGATATACACCAGAATACCAACAACACTTCTCTATAAGATACAAAATTCCAGCCTCTGGATCTCTGTGATGAGGGATCCATATATAGATGATTACAGAGAGGTGAGTCATCTTTTGGGATCTTGATTAGTGTCTTATCTCTGATAGTTCCTACTTCCACTTGGAGAATGATGATCTCTTACTCATCCTTGGTCGAAAATGGAGAGGCAAGTGGTAGAGGGGAATCTTCTGGAAGATTCCATGATCTTCCACCTCGAAATTTTTTCTCTGCCATTTGTCCATTCCCGACCATTGCACCCTACAGAGGAGCAAATCAGTATGCATCGCACCCTGTACATTGGGAAGGTGATATGCATCGCACCCTCTGCATTGAGCTTTCAGTATGGTCCATTTTTGACCATTTATGAGCTGTTTTCAGTGGAGAACTTTTGGGAGATGATGTAATCAGTTGACCTTGTTCCTTTAGGCAGTGAAGCAACACTTTTAGGGGCTTAAGAGCCCTCAGTTTATGGACATTTGTGATTGGGGTTGAAGTGCCCAAAAATGTCTGTAACAACGTGGTTTTGATATCATCACCTGGATGTTCTGAGTAGGTTGATGGGTGCGTTGGGATTAGGATCCCCCAAGGGTAGTTTTGGGGCTTAAAGCCCATGTTTTGGGTCAAATTTTGTAACAAAGTTGTAAATTATCTACATTTTATGGTCATGGAGCGTGGAGGTTTCATGAGTCATAAAGGGTTGTCCTCCCTTATTTTGTAAAGTAAATTTAGTTTTAAAGATCTACCCATGGTACATAGGCCATGGGATTGTATAAAAAGAGTTAAGTAAGTAATCTATAAGTAGTTAAAAAAGAGAGAAATAGTTGTAGAATAAGTCTTGAGCAATAAGGAGAGAAGTATAAATTTAGGTTGTAGCTTAGGTAGAGGCTTTGTAGCTGAGTGTGAAAATACCTAGGGTAGAAGTCTGTAATTGAGTGTGCAGACCCTTGCAGCTATGTGCGAAGGGTTGATAGAGTTTTTAATCGTCTAAAGATATCAATAAAGAGAAGAATTTTACAAATTATGTGTCTTTGTTTCCTGTTAATGCATCTTATCATATTGGGTATGAATTTCATTTATAATGCTTATATGATGTCTGAATGTATGTAATACGTTGGATAATTGAACGCAAGTAAGAATATCTGTTTACGCGGTGCTAATTGTGATTGTTTAATAAGATAAGTAAGACGCTTAAGATAATTTGGGAATCTACATGCTACGTTGCCATAGCAGCGTAAAAGTATGTTAACCACAGGTTAGGGATGTGCGAAGGCCAATCATACCCCTTCGCGGAGGTACTAAAGGGTGCAATAAAGGGCTAGACTGACAAGGCCCTAGAACTTAACAACCTACGTGAGAGCATGACTAGAAGGAATAAACTGACATCATGACCATATCAGGGTGTGAAAACTTGGTTCCAACATCCCTCCATACAGCTTCGGGTAAGACTTCAGTCGACGCTTCATGGGTTGATGCCGAAAGGGCCAACAGTGTAGGGATTTGTTTGGCTAACTAACAATGGTCCTCGGTTAAGCCCCATCAAGCCAACAAATGGTTCCATTTCTGGGACCGGAATCTACATAAGAGATGTGTGATGTCATATCACTTGAATTCAACTAAGAAAGAGATTGGAGACTGGTTGGATAGGAAGATCCACAAATTCGCGGCGCAAGAGAATAGAAATCTGCAATTGACAAAGGAATAGTAGTTGGACAGGTACCTATATATAGAAATCGACGAGATATTTTTCTGTTCCTCTCTAGTTGAACTATATGAGTGGATCGCGAAGCTACGAGATAGCCAAGGAAGGTGGAGACTTTACGGTCCTATTGTCTAGACCCCATAGTTAGTATAGAGGCTAGAAGCCTCTAAGGATAATATCGCTCATGTTGTTGATCATTGGCTCGACCGCATCATAGGAGGATTTGTGATTTAATTCACGGTCTATACCTCAGTCATCTACAGCAAGGCAGAGTGGCACTTTTTCAAGGGTCCATGAGGTAAGTACTTGAAGTCTTTGAATACCTGGATTAAGATGTTATTATGTGAAAAATGGGTTATACAACTACCTTGATGTTCGGAGCTATGCGAAGTAGAAAAGCTTACAGGAAAGAAGGAAGAAAGGGTCTCAAATATAGTCCATTGATTTCATCCCCATTGGGTGACGAAGAGGGAGTAGCACAAGCTTCTTTGTGAAGTACAATTCAATTAATAAGACAAGGATTCATGACTTCCACCTCCACCCACACCACCTCCAACTTCACCACCATCACCTGCGACTTCACCCATACCACCACCGCCTCCATCGCAATTCAATATGGCACATTCAATAAAGCTACCTTTGTTTAAGGGCTTGGGAAATGAGGACCCAAACCAGTTCTAGTTTGTCATGAAAGCTGTATTGAAAGATCAGGGTGTTACATATGATAACATGAAGAAGGTGACATTGGTTAGTGCTCTGCAGGATCATGTGCTAACCTGGTACATAGAGTACTCTAATGATAAGCCAAACACTGGAGTGCCGGACATCTAGACTATGCTGAATAAAGAATTCAGTATGCCTAAATATGAGGCATAGATGATTGTGGGGTTCAAGGAAATCGTGATGAAACTGGGAAACACACCATGGGAATTAGAACAGAGGTTGAAGTGTAAAATCCGTGAAGCTAATATGAACTTAACAGATGGACAACACCGTGAATGGTTTGTAGCTTCACTCTTGCCACATCTAAGGGTGGCGTTGTCACAATAGAAGATAAAAACTCAGGCAGAGGCCTTGGAGATTTCAATGAGACTACATGAAACACTAATCCAAGATACGAATATGGGGGTTCAACAGACCATGAGCAATTGCAAAACCTTTGCATGGAAATGCAAAACTTGAAGCAGGATAGGACAGTTCAGCCGGAGGTGCGCAAAGAGGTATGGTGCTTGAAATGAAAAGGTCAAGGACATGACAAAGACCATTGATTGGTCTTTGAAAACTATATTGCAGGAGGAGAACTGATGCCTTTGAGGCTGGAAGCTCAAGCAAGACCAAGCGTGGGGCTTGCATTACGGTGCACTATATGTCAGGTAGTAGGAAAACATACGACGGATAACTGTCATTTACTGCAGAAGTTTGTATAAACACCATATCAACTGTTCTGAAACTTTTGTAGGTTGGTAGGGCATGATGATCACAACTGCTGAAGTGGCCCCTGACCAGAGTGTAGTGATGGAATGAATAGGCTTTCAAGGGTGCAAACGAGGCCGAGGCAGAGGAGGACCTGGTAGAGGTCAGGGACAATTGATTTTCTACAATTGTGGAGGACTAGGACACTATGCCTATAATTGCACTAAACCAACATGTCCATCATGCAAATATTGCACTCTATTTGATCATGAGATGGAGGACTGTCCTACGCTGATAATGAGGATACGCGACAAGGGGACTCTACCACCTCAGCCGACTCAGAACCTGCAGATGATGAGGTTTGAGTGTCATGAAAAGGATCTGAATGTGAATATAGTACTCCAAAGTGGAATTGAAACAGGGGATGATAACAGTAAACAACCCAAAGATAGCACATGGGTTCGCAAAGCTCTAGTGAAGGAAGCTGAATTTGATTTGGAGCACACACATGAAACATTCATGGAAGCCTCCACCTCAGGGAGCAAGGATGAGCCTAGTCAGGAAATGGACCCTTCTATGCTTACAACCTTCCTAGAGACCTGCATGAAGTTGTTGCGCCATAGCAATGCTGTAAGAGGATTACAAGAGCTTATAAATAGATGCACTGGAAACACTCTGGGTGAACTGCATGTGGCACGAAATATTGGTAAGCATAAAACAAGGACAGGACAAGAGATGAGGTTGACTGCGCAAATAGGAGAGTATGATATGGATCAGGTTATTTTGGACCTAGATTTAGATGCGAATTTCCTACCAAAGCAAACTTGGGAATGGACGGGAAGAGCCATGTTGTAGTGGTCTATGATTCAATTAAGGATGGAAAATCAATAGAATATCATCTGCATGGGGCGGCTACAAGGGGTGAATGTATATTGAAGGCGCGAGCACGCTGGTTGACTTTGAAGTACTAGAAATTTTGGATGATAGAAACCCTTACCCTACACTCCTTGGCATTGATTGCGCTACTGATATGAACGGGGTAATCAACCTAAAGAAGAAAAAGATGATATTTGAGAAGAAATCACTCTACGTAATAGTATGCCTAGATCCTATTGAAGGTTCGCGCTATATTGAGCCAGTCCATGATTATGAGAGCGATGATGATATGGATTCTATCTATAAGATAACAATGTGAGACCATGATTGGGTGAATCCAATAACAGATGGACGAATTACATGGGTTCACAAGAGTTCTTGCACCTCGGACACTGATGAAGAATTAGAGCACTGGAAGAATCAGTTACATGAAGTAACCATGCCAAACTATAACATGATGACCTGATCGCTACACTGTGTGTCGTCATAGGTAAGATATCTGACCACTTATGATGTCCTGAATGATGTATATATCTTTTTGGATGCATTTGAGAGGGAGGTACTAGAAAAGCAACGCTTCTAGGCTTTGGACTGAGCACTGTGCACTATGCCTGCAAGGTGGTAGGATACACACAAGGGTAGTTTTGAGGATTGGTGAGAATGTAAGAGGATGATGAGAACACGCTTTGGGAAGCCGAATGCACAAATGACAGATAAATATGATGGGTAGGATGATCTGCATGCGCACTTGGCCAAATGGGCTTAGGCTTATGGAGAGAAGTCCCAACTTGAATGGGTCCACTTGTTTTGTCACACCCTGGATGTCATCCCAATGAACTGGTAATTAGAAATAGAGCTTTGCAATGGTAAAGGTGAATGGGATATTCTGCATGAGGGATTCATAATGACATTCAACTTTGATCATGGGTTTGATTGTCTTGACAAAGTGCTACAAGAAGTAAAATCAACAAGCTTTAGGATACCACCGGATCCTTTGGACCTGATTCAACCCAATTGGACTACTCAGCTGAGTCATGCACTGAAATTCTATAATGTAACTACTGAATAAGAAGACGAGGATCCACGAAAGATTAACATCCCTGAAATAGAAGGTAACCGCGATGTTTAAGGACTGCAGATTGTGAATCCTGATATAACTGCACCACTGAAAACGAAACAGGTAAATATTAGTATGGAGGCAGAACCTAAATTCACGAAGATTGGAGATTACTTGGATGACATGATGGTGGATAAGGTCACTAAATTTCTCCATGAATACCAGCATTTATTCCTTACCAAGGTTACAGATCTAAAAGGGATAATCGGGGACCTATGTGTTATGAATATCATGTTAAAACCTAACACGAAGCTGGTTAAGCAAAGACCTTACCATCTCAATCCAAAGTATAAGGAGAAGGCTCACTTAGAGCTAGACATGATGCTCACGGCAGGCATCATTGAGCCCGTAGAAGAATCTAATTGGGTAAGGCCAATGGTGGTATAGGAAAAGAAGTAGAAGGATGAAATAAGGATATGCGTAAATCTTAAGAAGTTGAATGATGCCTGTGTACTTGATCCTTCCTTGACCCCGTTCACTAATGAGGTGTTGGAAAATGTAGGTGGCCAGGAAGCATATTCCTTCACTCGTGAGTTCTCTGGGTACCATCAGATAGAAATCACGCCAGAGGATTAGACCAAGATGACCTTCACGACTGTGTGGGGATGTTTTCAGTACACTGTAATGACGTTCGGATTGAAGAATGTGCCTGCGATTTTTTCACCCGTAGTCATTGCTGCATTCAAGGAATTTATTCATAAGTTCTTGGAAGTCTACTTTGACGACTGGACTGTGTTTGGACTGGTGAAGTTCCATGTGGAAAGTTTGCGCATGATGCTAGATACCTATCGAAGATACTAGATTGCACTAAATCTGAAGAAATGCATGTTTTGTGTTCCTTTTAGGACCCTACTCGGTCATGTGGTTTGTAGATAAGGACTGATGGTAGATCCCGTAAAGGTCACGGTCATACCTGACTTAGAAGCACCGAGGATTGTGAAACAGTTGTGTGCTACCCTAGGGCATACTGGATATTATAGAAAGTTTATCAAGAGATATGCCCAGATCACCATGCCTATGCAGGAGTTGTTGAAAAAGGATGTCAAATTATATTGGAACGAGGACTGTAAGAAAAGCTTGGATGTATTGAACGAAAATATGGTCACTGCACCAATTTTAGTCTTCCTGGATTGGAAGAAGGAGTTTCATGTACACGTTGACACATCATGTATAGTGCTAGGAGTAGTACTAACACAGGCTGGCGAAGGAGATTTGGACCATCCTATAGTGTTCACAAGCAGAAGGTTATCCAAAGAGGAGAAGAACTATTCCACCACCAAGCGTGAAGGGTTAGCCATGGTATATGTGCTCCATAAGTTTAGACACTACTTGTCGGGTGGCCATTTTAAGATGTATACTGATCATTCTATGTTCATGTACCTGGACAATAAGCCTATGTTGGGGGAGAGAATCTGCAGGTGGTTTTTATTGTTCTAGGAGTATGATTTTGAAGTTACTATGAAACCCAGACGACTGAACGCGGGACCAAATCATCTATCATGCATCGAAACAGGGGAGGATCCCACTAATTTAGAAGAGGGATTACCTAATGCATAACTATTTGAAGTACACATCACGGATGGTCATTTTGAAGATATCATACACTTCCTAATGATAGGAACTTCTCTGGAAGGATACACCGTCCAATAGAAGGAGCTAGTGGTGAACGTGGCAGAATTTTCTTTCATTACCAGGAATCTATACAAAATGTGGTCTGATGAGATATTGCAATGATATGTATATAATTTTGAAAGGAGAAGTATCCATGTGGACACTCATGGGGGCACCGCGAGAGGATATTATGCAGAGAGAGTGACTGCACAGAAGATTCTACATGCAAGGCTGTGGTGGCCAACCCTCCATCAGGATTCAAAAGCTTACTACAAACTGTGTGATGTGTGTCAAAGGACTAGTAGGCCATCACAGAGAGGTAAGCTACCTTTAAATCCACAGATGACGCTACAACCCTTTGAGAAATGATCGATAGATTTTGTGGGACCCATTCAGCCCCAAGGGAAGACGGGAGCAATGTACATTATCACCATGACGGAGTATCTGACTCGATGGGTAGAGGCATAGCTTGTAAATGATTGTATAGGTGCGATTGCTACAAAGTTTCTCTTTAGGTATGTACTGATGCAATTTGGGTGTCCAAAGATCTTAATGAGTGATCGCGGTATGCACTTTCTCAATGGGACAATCAGCGCGCTAACAGAGGAATTTCAAGTATATCACTAGAAGAGCATGCCTTATTACCTGCAAGCTTATGAGACGATGGAAGCATTCAATAAAGTGCTAGAGAATGTGCTAATCAAGGTTTGCAATGCTCAGCGAAGTGATTGGGACTTGCGCGTACCCACTATTCTATGGGCCTATCAGACGACATGAAAGAAGTTGACTAGATAAACACCCTTTAGGCTTGTATATGGTGTTGAAGTAGCAATGCCCATGGAATACATTATGCCTAGTCTATGCATAGAGGCACTCACAGGTATGACAGATCATGAAGCGCTGGAAGAAAGGCTCGCATAAGTGGTTGAACTTGAGGAAGAGAGATTTCTAGCTAGATTTCACCAACAGGTCCAAAAGCAGCATGAAAAAGCATGGCATGATCGACACATTAAGCTACGTACCTTTAAGGTAAATCACCTGGTTTTGTTATATGACAGGAAGTTTGATAAATTTCTAGGGAAATTCATAACACATTGGTTAGGGCTCTATGTCATCAAGGATATTACCGACGGAGGAGTAGTACAATTGGTCAAATTGAATGGAGATCCCTTCCTCGGAAGGGTGAATGGCAGTCGCTTGAAGCCATACACATGTCGTTTGGCCATGTGACTATATGAAGGTAGCATAGTCTTAACACTCTAGGTAGCTCAAAAGAAGCGTGGGACTATAAACTCCACTACCCAGGTTGAGGAGTTGTGCGATTGGAGGATTGTAATAAGCCAGGAAGCATCACAGGGTTTGCGGTAACACAAAGGGAGTTGTATTACCCAGGGAGAAATCACACAGGTTATATGGAAAGTGACCATTAAAGTCACTATTCATGATTTGACGGTAGAAATGCGGCAAAATGGAGTGGGCGGCTGGAATTTAAGACTGAATTTATGGGTCAGATCCTTGAAAATCTACCGCCAATCTGGCATTAATGAACTGAATTTGGGGGGCATGGTCAGATTTGAATTCAAAATGCCCTATAAATTATAGGTGGATGCCCAACGAAAAATAGTTGGCATTTTGAGAATTGATTTGTGGAGCTCTTAGGTGCACATGCATCAAGAATTCTTCGAGGCTCTGATAGTAAGTCTAGCATTTGGGAACTTACCACAGATATCACAAGCATTCTTGATGAGCGTTATGTCAACCCCTGCCACAATCATGGACACCAAAGTAGTGACAACTGAGGAGGATATGCCAGAAGTGGTTAGCAATGTCGAAGTATTTTCTCTAGAGGTTGTCGAAGTATTAGCGGAAGTCCCCAAGTCACCAAGTACGCTGAGACCAAAGCCAACCCCAACCAAGGAAAGCGTGAAGGATAAGAAGGGCAAGCAACTTGCGATATCAGTGTGAGCATTGTTGAGAAGAAACCCACCAAATCCCACCGCATAGGAGAAGGGAAAAGCCATCAATCTAGAGTCAGAGGAGGAAGAAATGAAATACATCTTGATGGATGATGAGGATGTGGGAGTAGATATGGAGTAAGTTGAAGCCTAGGGTGCTGATCCTATCACTCAGTTACCTGAATACTTTCCTCCGTGCAAAGGCAAGACCAAGGTACCAAAGGATATCAACAAGAGCAAGGTCCCCTTGCAAACCCCTCTCCTACCAGATGAAATTATTTTTGAAGGACTGCACTTAGGTCAAGTTCCTTTGTTAAAACTTGAACACTGGGACTTGGTTGACCATGAGAAGTTCCCACACCTAGCGACCAAGTAGCTGATACACTGCATCATTGATACAACCATTGAATGACCACATTGGATCTACGGAGGTGGCTCAGAGAAGTAGAAAAGGCAGGTCTGCTCAACCTGCTATGGGTGTCGCACTACAACCGCACCCTAGTTATAGTACTGATCATCAAGCAACTACTATGCTTGGTGCATGATGGGTTTTTAGGGCTGGAGGAGCCAATACCCATCACTGACAGGTTGATCCACATGATCACATGGTTTCCTTACATAGGAGAAAATCCGGTTATGATATTTAGTAGAAAAGGTGGTGAGCAGGCCCTTGCAGAGGCCATGAAAGAAAAGTTTAAGTTGGTAAAGAAGCCACATGGATATGCCATATCCAACATCTCTGACCCTGTTGTAAAGGTGGCTATGTAGATTCTAGCAGGGAAGGTGATGAGGAACTGTCATGTTGCTGAGGTGTCGGTGCTTGTTGTCACACTAGTAGCCCAATGTGTCGAAGGAGTCCAGTTCAATTGGTCAGAATATCTTCACAGAGAGTTCCTAGGAAACTGTTGCAAAGCAAAGGATCTTAGCAAGATGTTCCACTATGTGTGTCTCTTTCTGTCTATTGTGCTAGTAGAATGGGAGCTTTAAGAGGACAACCAATTCCCTTTGGTCACGTTAGACCTACCAAAAGCAGGGAAATATGCTTCGTTGTGGGTGACCAAGGATGCAAAACACATCAAGGAAAGAAAGATCTTTTGGATCTTGATGGAGATGAACATCCGCATGGCCATCAATCACAAGCCACAGTTTTCATCTACGGTGTTTGCCAACTTACAGGGCTATGCAAAGTTCAAAACAGATTTTCACCATGTGGCCATCAGGGCACGAAAGAACCCTGCCAGAAATGGTATGACTTGACTTACCTGGCAACATATGATGCCATTGCTGGAGTACTTGATTGATGGTCGGCAGAGTGGCACACTACAGTAGACTTGGCAGTGGGACGGAGCAAGTTCTCCGCATAGAGATAGAAGGAGGAGGCCAAGCTAAAGATGATGTAGCTAGACAAAAATAGAAAGAAGGAGGCCTCTGACAAAGGCACAAGGTCACATTCTATTGAGATTAAGGAAGAGATGGAAAAGAAGATAAAACAATAAGGCACGAACCCACAGGTGACGTCCACCTACATCAAGCGTCCAAGGGAGCAAGAAAAGGGAGGTTCCACGAAGAAATCCAAGGCCACTTAAACATCGCTAGACCTAATCAACCTCACAGAGGGCGATTTGCATGACATTAGTGACACAGTGTTGGATGTCACGACAGAGGCCCTACAATAGTTTGAGCAACAACAAAAAATAATTTTGGGGGCTATCTAGATAGGTTTGTAAGAGCTACATACTTGTGCATCATAGGCTATCATGATGTCTTCCAGCCTTGCTATCAGCACTTCAGAAGCTGTCGAGATGCTCCGCACGAAGGGTTCTAGTCTGATAGTGCTGCCTGATGGAGCACTGAGCATGGAGAATGAAGTTGACAAGCCCACTGTTGGCACCCTCAAGGGATTAGGGTTGAATCTGGCAGCGCTCTCTCGTGAAGCACTCCTCCTCTTGTAGGATGGAGTGATTGCATAGTTGAGGGCCGATGAGCACTGCGCTGTACAAGTGATTAGTGAGCAATGGGTTAACAATGAGAAAATTTCACTACAACGAGACTCTACCATCACTGTTGTGATCGAAGTGACCAAACAAAACAATCATATAATGCAATTTGTCGAGGAAGCATGCCAAATGGTCCCAGATTGGCCATTCCGGAGGAAGAACCGATCGAGGTGCACGTCCACAAACTGGCTACAGGGGTGCGTGATGCACATACAAAAATGGTGAGGGTTCACTTGGAGGTCAACTTGTAGATCACCGAGTTACAATTGAAGGCCCAACCTTCAACCCAGCCAGAAGTAAAGGAGCAGTGGGCCACCGATGTCATAGAGGCAATGGTGGTAGTTGACAGTGCAGTAGCAGACTGCATGCAACTTTTTGAGCAGTCGTTCGAGGTCTTGATGAGCTTGCAGGAGGACCCCAATGTACAACGTTTAGAGATAGAAGCATGCAAGATGCAGTAGCGCTATGATGAGGTCAAAGGCATAGCATGAATTGTCACACTCACATAAAGATTGGTAAAGATGCAAGAGGCCAAGCAGCTGAAAGAACAAGTGGATGCAATGCTGCACAAGGAAACAGTGCTGAAGGCATGACTGAAGCCCTGGTTGGATGAGGCTTACATGGTGACAACCTCTATTGAAGGACATCCTGTGACTCTACAAGCAACTTAACAAAAGGTTCAGGCCGACATTTTAGCAGCAGTGACCAAGTAGAGGGTTGAGGACATGAAGAAGGTAATCGCACAGTGCACTACTGAGGTTGCGGTTATACGGGTTGAGCTGGGAGGTCTTCATGCTAAGATCTCTATGCCTACTAAGTGACTCGAGGGTGAGTCATGATGTTCGTTTTGGGGGCTTGTTGGGAACAGGATCCCCCTAGGGCATTTTTGGGGCTAAAATCCCTTGTTTTGGGTCGACTTTTGTAATAAAGTTGTAAAGTCTTTGCATTTTGTGGTCGTGGAGTGTGAAGGTGTCATGAGTCATAAAGGGTTGTCCACCCTTAATCTTCTAAAGTAAAGTCAGCTATAAAGATCCCCCCATGGTCTGCAACCCATGGGTTTATATAAAAAGAGCTAACTATGTAAGCTCTAGAGAGTCATCAATAAGTTATAAGAAGTATGAATTCTTGACGAATGGGAGAAAAGTCTAAATTTTGGGTCATATCTTAGGTAGAGGTTTTGCAGCTGAGTGTGTAGAGGCCTAGAGTAGAAGTCCATAATTGAGTGCATGGACCCCTCCAGCTGTGTGCACATGGCAGATAGAGTCTGTAATCATCTGAAGATATCAATAAAGAGAAGCATTTTACAAATTCTGTGTTTTTGTTTCCTATTAATGCATCTTGTCATATTGGGTATGAATTTCATTTATAATTCTTATATGATGGGTGAATGCATGTAAATTACGTTGGATAATTGAACGCAAGTAAGAATATCTATTTACGTAGTGCTAAATATGATTGTTTAATAAGATAAGTAATACGCTTAAGATAATTTGGAAATTTGCATGCTACGCTGCCCTAACAGTGCAAAAGTACCTTAACTGTAGGTTAGGGCTACGTGAAGGCCAATCATACCCCTTCGCAGAGGTACTGAAGGGTAGAATAAAGGGCTAGACTAACAAGTCCCTAGAATTTAACAACTTGTGCGAGAGAAAGAATAGAAGGAATAAACTGACATCATGACCATATCAGGGTGCAGAAACTTGGTTCCAACATCCCCCTATACTGCTTCGGGTGAGACTTTGGTTCATGCTCCACGGGATGATGCCGAAAGGGCCAGTAGTGTAAGGATTTGTTCGGCTAACTAAAGTTGAACCTAGGTCAAGCCCCACTAAGCCAATAGGGTTTGGGTCTTCTTTTCTTGCATTTTGGTAATGAGCACGGGACAATATTCTATGACATAACCAAACTGTCAACAGTACTGACACGAGGGGTGCGTAGGATTCTGACAATCCCGTGCAAAGTTGCCTCATTCTCCAAAATTGTAGCAAATGATCTATCCTCAATCTCTTCCACCTCCTCCCCCTCGTTCTCTTCCTCATCCCTTGTTTGGGAATATTAACCTAATTTCCTTTGGATGTTCATGCAATGGAACTGTTTATTGGCTTAAGGGGGCTTGGACCCAAGTTCAAAGTTAGTTGTGCTAACCAACAAAGCCCTACACTACTGGCCGTTTTGGAAACAACCCATGTAGCGCATGTTGTAGTCTCGCTCGAGGTAGTATTGGGGGATGCTAGAACCAGGTTTATATATCCAAAGGATTATGTGATGTGTTTTGGTTACTCTTAGGGCTTTATTTTGACCTTCGTGAACCCTAAACCTTAAAACTCGGAAATTGTAGTAACTAACAAATAACATATACAAACTCTTCCCATATTGTTCTAAACATTCATAACATCATGTAATTAAATAGATCTACCCCTTTCGTGCATCTATTAATTACTTTTCATGATAAATGCAGTAAGCAAATCGAACATACAATAATTTTAGAAGCAAATGATAACAAAAATATACATAGATAATGATCCAAAAAATCCTTTATTATGCTTAGATATTCAATTATAGACTCTTCCAACCCTACGCACCTAGCTACAGAGGCCCGCGCACTCAGCTGCAAAATTACCAAGGTCTCTGCGCACATAGGTGCAGGAGCCTTCGCCTTCACCCATGTATAGAATAGGAAATATAGACCCAAAACTTGCCTATCTATGCTCTTTGTTATCCAGACTGACTTTTCTATGACCCTCTATGACTCCTTTTATATCTTTCCTCATTACAATACCACAATCTGTGAACCACGGGCGGGTCACAAAAAAACTTAACTTCTAACAAACTAGGAGGCTTGGACCTTCCTAAAGCCCATTTGACCCCTATCGAACTACATTCTTCACTCCTCAAAATGTAGAGACTTTACAATACTAACAATATTTTTTACGAAATTGACCCAAGGGGACCTTGTACCAATAGGAAGAAGATGAAATAGAAGAAGAAAATGATGTAGAGGAGCAGGGGGTTTATGCAGTGTAAGAGGAAGATGTCAAAGAAGTTAAAGGAATATATGTTAATCTATACAATTTTAATTTGGATGAACTATATGCTATTCATAGTGTCGGACGAAGAACTTGAAGAAGTTGAACCAAATGTAGAAGACCGCATTCTAGATGATGATATAAACATTGATGATGACGATGATGATGTTGATGTTGATATGGTGAATCCTTTGTACATGAATTCTAAAATGGATGGTACAGATGATGAGATGGTTGAGGTAGAAAATTAATGATATCAAAATGCTGAAAAGTATGAGTTATGTATTTATATGTTTTGAGTTTTTTGTTCTCTTTAACTCACCTTAATTTTTTATTTTCCTATTTTTTATGTTTGAATGTTATTATGTTTCCTTCAAATATATTATAGTATATTGATTGGGTATGGGGAATTGAGAGTTATTTTGGCGGGTTAGGGAAGGGGCCATATGGGTTTCACCTTCATGTTGTCTTCCTTGTTAAGTAGAGAATATACTATACTTGAAACAAAGAGAAGCTCATTTATGTTTAAACCATAATTTCCAATTTTCACTTTAATGGTTCATTACGCAGACATACTAGACGAGTTGGGAAATGGGTGAAATAGGAGATATGATGGTCAAGAAGACATGTGTAGTAAGGTTGACCCATGACTACCTACGAATTGAGTTCCCACCACGATGTCTCATAATGATTTTTTATAAAATTGACTAAATTAATATTTTGGTGTTAATAAATTGTTTATAATTGATTGATTATGTAGTATGGACATAATAAAAAATGATAGTATCTTGTTGTGATGAGCTAATGATTTTGATTGACTGATTTTCACAATAGGGTGAATTCATGTGCCCTAGATTCACCTGCATGAAGGCAGAGCACCTGGGCACCCCTAGGGGTGTCACAAGCATGGCACGCCAAGGCGTCCACCCGGTAGGGGCACCCATGTGACAAGTTGGTGGGTCGACATGACTTGGCAAGGGGCACCCACATAAAAGTAGTAATTTCAGCCCATGACTACCCATGAGAAAAGTTCCCACCAAGGGGTCTCATAATGATTTTCAAAAAATTGACTAAAGTAATGTTTGGGTGCTAAAAGTCGATTTATAATTGATTAATCGTGCAATATGGTACTAACAAATTATAATATTTTTTTGTCATTGATGAGTGAATGAAGGCACAGTGCCCAAGTGTCCATGGGGGCATCATGTGCTAGGCATGCCAATGGCACTCGATGCCCATGGGGGTGTTGCATGCTGAGCACAACAGGGCACTTGCCCAGTAGAGGCGCCCGTGCAATGAGTTAGTGGGTCGACCTGACCTAGCAAGGTGCATCTGCAAAAAAGAAGTAATGTCAGACCATGAATTCCCAAGAATAGAGTTCCCATAAGGGGGTCTCATAATAATTTCTATAAAATTAAGTAAATTAATGTTTCAATGTTAATAGTTGGTTTATAATTGATTGATCATGCAACATGGAAAAACAAATGATACTATTTTGTTTTCATGTATGAGATAAATGATTTTTTTTTCTCTAATTTGCATAGCAGGGAAAATGCTTGCACCCTAGGTGTGGCCACATGAAGAAGGGCACCCGATACCCATGGGTGCATTGCATGTTGGGCACACGATGACACCTACCACCCATGGGGGTGTCGTGTGCTGGGAACGCTAGGGCGCCTGCTCGACATGGGAGCCCATGCAGCGAGTTGGTCAGTCGGCCCAAATTGGCAAGGGGAACTCACACAAAAGAAGTAAGGTCAACCCATGACTTCCCATGAACAGAGTTCCCACCAAGGGATCTCATAATAAATTTTAGAAAATTGACTAAAGTAATGTTTGGGTGTTAAAATTCGGTTTATAATTGATTTATTATGCAACATGGTAGTGAAATATTATAATTTCTTTTGTCATTGATGAGGAAATGAAGGCGGGATGCCCATGAGGACATCGCATGTTGGGCACGCTAGGACACCCAGCACCCATGGGGCATCCAATGCTAGGTACGATATGTTGTCAGATTCCCATTGGGGCATCACATGTTGGGCATGCTAGGAAGCCCACCCAATAGGGGTGCCTATGTGAATTTGCATGAATAGGGTTCCCACAAGCGGGTCTCATAATGATTTTTAGAAAATTAACTATTTTAATTTTCAGGTGTTAAAATCCAGTTTATAATTGAATATTGATCACGCAGCATGGAAATAAAAAAATGATAATATTTTGTTTTCATTGATGAGATAATGATTTTTGTTCTAATTTTCATAGCAGGGAAAATGTTTGTGCCCTAGGAATCCTCACATGAAGGAGGTGCACTCAGGTGTCCATCGGGGCATCACGTGTTAGGGACACTAAGGTACCGATGCGATAATTTGGTGGGTCAACCCGACTTGGCATGGTGCACTTGCATAAAATAATTAATGTCAGCCCATCATTTCCCATTAATAGATGTACCACAAGGGGGTCTCATAATGATTTTCAGAAAATTAAGTAAATTAATGTTTCAATGTTAAAATTTGGTTTATAATTTATTAATCACACAACATGGAAATAACAAATGGTAATATTTTATTGTCATTGATTGTGTTCATTTATTTTCACATCAAGGCAAACACCCATGCCTTTGGTGTGCTTGCATGAAGGCAAGGTGCTTGATGCTCATGGGAGTGTCACGTGCTGGGCACACCAGGGTGCGGGATTCCCATTGGGGCGTTACGTGTTGAGCACGCCAGGGTGCCCACCCGACATGGATGCTCATGTGATGAGTTTGTGGGTCAGACCAACTTGAAAAGGGGCACCCGCATAAAATAAGTAAGTTCAACCCATGTCTACCCATGAGCAGAGTTCCCACCAAGGGGTATCATAATTTTTTTTAGAAAATTGACTAAAGTAATTTTTGGGTGTTAAAAGTCAGTTTATAATTAATTAATTATGCAACATGGTATTAAAACATTATAAGATTTTGTTTTCATTTATGAGCAAATGAAGGTGGAGTGCCCAAGCACCCACGAGGGCATCACGTGTTGGGTCTGATAGGGCACCCTACACCCATGGAAGTGTCACGTGCTGAGCATGATGGGGATACCGAAAGCCATGGAGGCATCGTGTGCTGGGCATGCCAGGGAGCATGATGTCATGGTGTCATTGTGTGTTGGGCACTCCAGCGTACCTGCCTAGAACGGGTGCCCATGCTACGTGTTGGTGGATCGGCATGACTTGGAAAGGGGAACCTACACAAAAGAAGTAATGTCAGCCCAGGACTTCCCATGAACAAAGTTACCACAAGAGGGTCTCATAATGATTTTTAGAAAATTAACTAAATTAATGTTTAGGTATTAAAAGCCAGTTTATAATTGAATATTGATCATGCAATGGAAATAACAAATGATAATATTTTATTTTCATTGATGAGCTAATGATTTGTGTTCATTTTTTTTTACAACAGGGAGAACTCCCATGCCCTGGGCTTGTCAATGCGAAGGTGGGGTGCCCTGGTGCCCATGGAGGTGTCACATGATGGGCACACAAGGGCGTCCATGCGATGATTTTTTGGGTTGGCCCAACTTGGCATGGGGTGCCTACACAAAAGAATTAATCTTAGCCCATGACTGCCCATGACTTGATAATGTGACCAATGTTGAAATATTTTCAGTTTGTGGTCGTTTGCACTGAAATTTGACATGGTTATGGTACATGAATGCATTGAAGATATGGGAGGGTTTTGAAACTCAAATACAACTCATAGAAAGAATTTGACAATCAAATGAAAAAATTATAGCATATATAAATGTCAATGTTGGGCATGGAATCCCCCCACAACAGGTTTTGGGGCTCAAAGCCAAAGTTTTGGTCAAAGATGTTGTTAAACTCCACGAATTGCAGGCGCAGAGCACGAGGTGTACAATTGAGTGATAGGCTTGTCTGCCCTAAACATTGTATTGTAAATTAGTGTAAAGTCGGCCTACCCATGTCCCTGAACCATGGGATTGTATAAATAGAGCAAGGCTCTAAGTTATAAAGATTGTAGAATTTTGTAAAATTTTTCTACAAATCAGCTAGCTCTAATACCATGTAGAAATTTTTCTACAAATCAAGTAGCTGTTGGGTTGTGTTATATTCTTTCCACGACTAACCTACGTAGTGAAACGGGGGGTCAGAGGGGGGGCACGGAGCCCCCCCCTTACTAGGCGCAGTGGGGGGGTCAACAGGGGGAGCCGGCAGCCCCCTGTCCGGGGGTTGACGGGGGCGGGTAGCCCCCTCTACGGGGTTCAGGCAGCGCCAGAGAAATTTTTTTGGAACCAATTAATTAGTTGGGCGAACTACCAATGGTTTCGGTCATGGTTTTGGACGCGATGGTTTCAGTCCATGGTATTGGATGCTTCAGCATGTAAAAAATATTATTGTAACATTGAAAGAAAAAAATGAAAAATCAAGCTGGTAGTCTCGGCTTTGAAGATCCAGTGGGAAATCTCTGTGTATATGTGTTTTATGTGTTATGCTCTCGCATTTTTATTTTTCCTGTGATTTAGAGTTCGTATGCAGGTAATTTCTGTACGGGGTTAAAACCTACAGCAGCTCTAGTACCATGTAGAAATTACCACCTGTAGGTCACCTGGTAATGCAATGTACTAAAGCAAAATACTTGATCTACTTCTACAACCAATTTAGCAGAAGCTTAATCGAACATGAGCAACATCAATAAGAACACATATAATTGATATGGAGAAATCAAGCACACATAACACAAAAGATATAACCAGGGGAAAGCACCAGCCAAAACCCCATCTCTGTATTATCATACAAGTGGAAATATCTCTGGATTACACAAAGCCTTAGCTCGAAATCTATCTAGCTCTCAGTACAATCCTTCTGCTACTCAGAGATAGTCAAACACTTCTCATAAACCTTCTCCTCTGCCCTCTAGGCCTCCTATTTCTATGCACTATTTTCTTGGGTCCTTTAGCTGCAACTTGTGTGATTCTCACCTCACACACAACACTGACCTCTGAAATAACTACACAAACCTGAAGGAGATAAATCCTCATCATGGATGAGCTTCCTTTATAGGAAAAATATTCATCCAACTGATAGTAAACTATCGCTTCTCTAATCTCAATTGGGTCTCTGACAGAACTGACATGCATAAGTTATCCATGAGTGAATACATAGTTATCTAAAAATAACAGTTGCCGCATGCATGCAAACATCAACAAACTGTATCTCATTAATTTTACAACTTGTTAAATTAACTAACTGAACTTGACTAAGTTAAACTAAGTCAATTGATCCTCTCAATATATAACTCATCCTTAATTCCTCAATCAGTGGAGCAAATCAAGGACACATTCCCCAATTAGTGGAGAAATAATTGCATGTTCTCACAAAGACTTCAAGTTTTCTTTTCCTTAACTAATTAACTCATGGAGAATTAATTAATTAATATTTTACATTGCTGGTAATACCAATTTCATTTTGACTTCCTATAATTAGACTAGGGACTACTAAAAATAGAAAGGGACCCAGAAATGCTATTTTTAGAAGATGTTATTTTAGCAATTTCACCTCTCACCCAAGTTGGCCAAAATGCTCATTAGCCAAATTGCTATTTTTAGAAGTGCTACTTTTAGCACTTCCTAAATTTAGCATTTCTTGTTGCACATTTTTCAACACTCCCTCTCAATAAGAAAGGCTTCCTCTCGAACCCGATCCTGTAACTCTGGAATGTTCTACATGCGACACATCTACCAAGTGTGGTTGCTCTAGCAACATTCGGAACAAAAAAACTCCCAATTGACCTCTATGTTGGGCTAGAAACATACTCTGATGCTAAAGCTCTACATGCTGCTGACAAGTGCTCCCTCTCTGACCTCTATGCTACTGCAACATCTCCATGCATCTCGTACCATTGCACCCCTCTCTGTGCTACCCTGCAATGTGCAACACACTTGTGCCTCTCACATTGCTGCAACCTGCATGCTCTGCGCTATCCTAGGATTCCATGCACTGCAGCCATCTTTGCTGCTCCATCTGCATCTGTCTCTACCCAAATAGTCAGTTCATGCTACTCCACATCGGGGCTCCTGTAGCAAGGTCTCATCTAAGAGGTTGGGTACCTCAAGGATCCTGCCCCTCCTCCTTGGGATGATCACTCCACATCACCCCACCTCCTACCTAGAGTTATGGTTGCATGTGATCCCTCTTCCCACCTGGCTCGAAGTTTCCCCTACTGAGGTCTCTGCATGAGTAGATGTCTCTACTCGATCTCCACTCGGCTTCCCCTATTGTGGCCACTCCACAACCTCTTGAAGCTACTGCACCAATCGTGGCTCCTCCACAATCGTCTGAGACTTCTTCTGGCACTGTATGTTGAGAGGTAATATACTCTCCCTATCAACCACCAAGTATCTAACCTTTGCCTTGCTCCTCAAGGCTTTACATGCATCTTGTACCTCAAGTGCATATAGGTTCTTGGCTAGCATACCAATCTATTTCCACTTTCCCGCCGTCACTAAATTTTATAAAAAAGAGTTGATTTTAATTCAACGATATCTCCCTCATCCAAACTCTAATTCAGCTGATTTTTTTATTTTTTTTATTTTGGGTACTTTTCCACAACGAATCCAAATTTGCCATTTATTTCTGAAAATTTTGTACAAAAATTTTAGATTTGCTCTGCAAACTCTTGGCCCAAAACTAAAAAATTTGAAATCTCCTCTCAGCATATTGTTCTCTCCTTGATCACCTATGCTTTCATAGCATGTAGAATTTTGTATAATTTTTCTACAAATAAGCTAGCTCTGATACCATGTAGAAATTCCTACTTTTAGATCACCTGGTAATGCAATGTACGAAAGAAAAACACTTGATACTTCTACAACCAATTTAGTGGAAGCTTAATTGAACATGAGCAACATCAATAAGAACACATATAATTGATATGGAGAAATCAAACACACATAAAACAAAAGATATAACCAGGCAAAATTACTAGCCTAAAACCCCATCTTTGTATTATCATACAAGTGGAAATATGTCTGGATTACACAAAGCCTTAGCTCGGAAGCTATCTAGCTCTCAGTACAATCCCTTTGCTACTCATAGACAGTCAAAGTCTTCTCAAAAACCTTCTCCTCTTCCCTTCAAGCCTCCTATTTCTATGCACAGTTTTCCTGGGTCCTATAGTTGCAAGTTGTGTGATTCTCACCTCACACACAACACTGACCTTTGAAATAACTGCACAACCTGAAGGAGATAAAACCTCATCATGGATGAGCTTCCTTTATTGGAAAAATATTCATCCAAATGATAGTACATTGCCCTTCTCTGATCTCAACTAGGTCTCTGACAGAACTAACATGCATCAGTTATCCATGCATGAATACACAGTTATATGAAAATAACAGTTGTCACATGCATGCAAGCATCAACAAACTGTATCTCATTAATTTAAAAACTTGCTAAATTAATTTAACTAAACTTGACTAATTTAAACTAAGTCAACTGATCCTCTCAATATAGAACTCATCCTTAATTCCTCAATCGATGGAGCAAATCAAGGACACTTTCCCCAATCAGTGGATAAATAATTACATCTTCTCACAAAGACTTCAAGTTTGTTTTTCCTTCACTAATTAACTCATGGATAATTAATTAATTAACATTTTAAACTGCTGGTAAGACCAAATTCATTTTTACTTCCTATAGTTAGACCAGGGATTGCTAAAAATAGCAAGGGACCCAGAAATGCTACTTTTAGAAGATGTTATTTCTAGCAATTTCACCTCTCACCCAAGGTGGCCAAAATGCTCATTGGCCAAACTACTCTTTTTTGAAGTGAAATTTTTAGAAATTCTATTTTACCACTTTCTAAATTTAGAATTTCTTGTTGCACACTTTTCGAAAAAGATAGTGATGGATAGAAAGGATAGTGAAGGAATGATTCAAGCTTAGAGTAGAATTCTAAGTGTCTTGGGTTGTAGTAGTAGTAAGAGGCTCTGTAGCTGAGTGCGCATAGGCCTAGTAGAGTCCGCAACTGAGTGCATAGACCCCTGCAGCTGAGTGCATAGGGCGGTGTCAAGTTTGTAAGAAAGATTGAAGATTAATAAAAGAGAAGTTGATACATATTCTTGTGTATTTGATGTGAATTATCTTCTTTATGTTGGTATTTGTTTATGTATTTCACGCACTATTATGATTGCTGAATTTGTTGTAATAACCATAAATCTTACACACACAAGTTAAGTAATCGGTTGATTAGCAAGGATCTTGGGTATTAGACGGGTTGCAACTCGAGTAGGGCTGCATGGAAGCCGTCCCGTAGGCCGCAAAGGGATCCCAAGTGCGTGCAGCGATAGGTCAGACCACAGACTATTACACAGTAATTTGTCACTGTCCTCATCTCAATCCATCTATTGTGTCATGTATCAAATAAACATGTTCATGTCCTCCCACTGATGTAAGAAGATTAAGCAAATGCTCTTTGATGCTGCAAGTTGACCCTTTTTCCCTAAGTTTCTGCCTCATCACAAGTAAACCCTTAATATACATGACGGTCCCCTATCCTAAACAGTCTCACCGTGACACTATCGCAGGTGTACACCTATTTCCCGTGACCATTGGATTTTTGGGCCCGGCGCGCATCCCTCAGCTATTTATCGCGACGATTGGTTTTCATGCATTGCCTCCTTGTGATGCCATCATGGAGACTTATTTCATGACTAGCGACAATCCATATTAGGTGAATTTGTTCCAATAGTCAGCCTTCTGGATGTCTCTAGACTTGGTTGTTGGGTTAGTTTGGGTCGCCCTTCCTCCTCTGGGAAGGTGGTTCCATATTTTGTGCAACCTCCTTGAGGATAAGCTCCCTCTCCCTCATGTCATGGAGACTCCTTCTCCTATAAAATCACTCGCCATTGCTATGATTTGCTAGTTCTTTTGGTTGGATAGTGCTGCTAGTGCTAATGAGTTTAGTAGATAGCCTTGGTGTGAGCATGACAAGTGTAGGATTGCTAATAGTTTTGTGAGAGGTTGTGGAGTGCCTTAACTTTGTACTAAAGCTTGTGAGTAAGGGAGATATATTGCCTATTTGGGAGACCCATTCTTGAGAGTGAATGCTTAAAGAAACATACTGGCTGGACCCTCTAAGAAGGCCTGTGACATCAAGACTTCGTTGTAAGCTTTGCTCTTGATTCATATTAAGACAATCAGTGATGATTTCCTATGTCTTGTGTATAATTCACTTGATAGCTCATGATTTCTTGACATTATGAGTAAATAGATCATTGTTGTTCTTGGTTACGTGCTCTGTTGTTTCCTTGTGGTGTTTTAGGTTGATTTCTCATTGAGGAGAAGAAATGGAAGTTGGAGCAGCGCAACAGAACTTCATCAACCATCGGTTTCAGGTAGGCCTCCAACGATGACTATTTAACGGAATCAATTGTTTTTTTGTCTTTGCTATGACTAGATCCACTCTAGGGCTAGAGGGGTTGCCTCTGTCCGCAGGGGGAACACTTTCCTACTTCACAATCAGTGGAGCAAATCAAGGACATATTCCCCAATTAGTGGAGAAAAAATTGCATGTTCTCACAAAGACTTCAAGTTTGCTTTCCCTTAAGTAATTAACTCATGGAGAATTAATTAATTAATATCTTAAACTGCTGTTAAGACCAAATTCATTTGTACTTCCTATATTTAGACCAAGGATTGCTAAAAATAGGAAGGGACCTAGAAATGCTATTTTTAGGAGATGTTATTTTTAGCAATGTCACCTCTCACACAAGGTGGCCAAAATGCTCATTGCCCAAACTACTATTTTTTGAAGTGCTATTTTTAGCATTTCTATTTTAGCACTTCCTAAATTTAGCATTTCTTGTTGCACACTTTTCAACAAAGATAATGATGGATAGAAAGGATAGCGAAGGAATGGTTTGAGCTTAGAGTAGAATTCTAAGTGTCTTGGGTTGTAGTAGTAGGAAGAGGCTCTATAGCTGAGTGTGCATAGGCCTAGTAGAGTCCACAGCTGAGTGCGTAGACCCCTGCAACTGAGTGCACAGGGCAGTGTCAAGTTTGTAAGAAAGATTGAAGATTAATATAAGAGAAGTTGATACATATTCCTGTGTATTTGTTGTGAATTATATTCTTTATGTTGGTATTTGTTTATGTATTGCAGGCACTATTATGATTGATGAATATGCTGTAATAACCATAAATCTTACACACACAAGTTAAGTAATCGGTTGATTAGCAAGGATCTTGGGTATTAGATGGGTCACGCCTCGAGTAGGGTTGCGTGGAAGCCACACTGCAGGTCGTAAAGGGGTTTCAAGTGTGCACAGCGACAGGTCAGACCGCAGACCTCCAAAAGCCCATCAGACATCCCAAGGGTGTGGAAACCTAGTTTTAGCACCCTCCCATACTACTTCGAGTGAGACCTTAGTCCACGCTCCACGGACTGTTGCTGAAAGGGCCAGTAGTACCGGGATTTGCTTGGCTAAAACACCTCTGAACCTGGGTCAGGCCCCACTAAGCCAACAAATGGTTCCATTGTTGGGACTAGGATCTGCATAAAGGATTTATGATGTTGTGCCACTGGATCCCTACAAAGAAAGAAATTGAGGACTAGTTGGACAAGAAGATTCATGAGTTCGCAGCGTAGGAAAATAGAAATCTGCAAATATCTAAGGAACAGTGGTTGGATTGCTACTTGTACATTGAAATCCAAGAAATTTTCTTTGTATATTTTCCATCTGAGTTGTGTGAGTGGATCACAAAGTTAGCCAACAACTAGGGAAGGTGTAGGCTCAACAAACCAATAGTGTGCACTCCAGAACTAGTGCGTAGACTAGAAGCCTCAGAAGAGAAGATAACGCGAGCTGTGGACCACTGGCTCGACCAAATAATAGGAGAAATTATCACTGATTTCATGGTAGACATGACTATCAGCTATAGCAAGGTAGAGCGGCGTTTTCTCAAGGGACCACGAGGTAAGTATCTTAAATCTTTGAACAATTGGATTAAGATGCTCTTGTGTCAAAAGCAGGTTATGTGAATAAATTAATGTTTGGGACTACGCAGAGCAGAAAGATCTACAGAAGCATAAATAGTCAAGAATTAGAAGATAATCCCTTAATTTCACCCTCACGAGAGAGCGAGGGCAAGCTCGTGAAGGTTTCTCCGAGAAGCACGGTCAGTTCGATAAGGCAGCGAATTCCACATTTACCACCTCCACCCACACCGCCACCTGCTTCACCCCCCTCACCTCCATCTCCACCCACTCCACCTCTGCCACCTCCACAGTTCAGTATGGCAAGTGCGATCAAAATACCAGTATTCAGCAGAGTAGGAAATGAAGATAAAAAAAAATACTAGTTCATAGTAAGAACAATATGCGAAGCATAGGGCATCATGGATGATAATGTCAAAAAGGCTAAACTGGTGAGTGTGCTGCAGGGTCACACATTAACATGGTATATCAAGCATTCTAATGACCACCTAAACATAGGAATTAAAAAGATCCAGACTGCGTTGAATAGGGAATTTAGCAAGCCAAAATCAGAGACACAACCAGTCATCGGGTTTAAAGAGATCGTGATGCTCTTGGGTGAGACCCCTTGGGATCTAGACCAAAGGCTAAAGAGTACTATCCACGAAGCCAATATGATGTTAATGGATGCATGACATTGTGCATGGTTTGTGGCCTCACTTACACCACACTTAAGGATGGCGTGTCACAACAAAAATTTTCCAGCCAAGCCGAAGTGTTGGAGATGGAAATGAGGTTGCATGAGACCCCTATACAAGATCCTAGATTGGGAGTCCAACAAATCCATGTGTAGCTTTAGAATCTGTGTCTGGAAATGCAGATTTTGAAACAAGATAGGGCACCTCGACTAGAGGTGCACGAGGAAGTATGGTGTATAAAATGCAAGGGCCAAGGCCACGAGAAAGATCATTGTCTAGTGTTCGTGAACTACTTAGCAGGAGGAGCGCCAGTGCAATTAAGACCGAAGGCACAGGAAGGGTCGATCGCGGTGTCTACATTATGGTTTGTGCTCTGCTAGATAGGAGGAAAACATACCATGGATAATTGTCATCTATTGTAGAAGTATATGCAGATGTCCCAATAGTTGTTTTGTAATTTTTGCAGGTCAGAAGGCCATGATGAATGCCCCTATGAAAGCTATGAACTAATGATGGATCGGCCTCCTACCTACAGGGTGCAGGCTGAAACGCTAGCCCTCGGCGCAAATGTAGGGATGGTGCACGTTGGGTTTCAGGGGCATGGTTGGGGTCGAGGTGGAATGGGACCAAGGGTTGTAGCTAGATAATTTGTTACAATTGCGGAGGGCCAAGGCATTATGCCTACGATTGTACGAACCCGACTAGGATATCATGTTGGTAGTGTAATTAGTTTGATCATGAGGTGGAATATTTCACTTTGCAAATAGCGAATATGCATGAAAAGGGGCTACTCTAGCCCCCTTTGGCCAAGAATTTACAAATGATAAGGTCTAAACCACGCGAAGAAGACCCAAATGTAAACATGATGCTCAGGAGTGGTGTGACAATGGGAGATGATAAAGGGAATTAGCTAGAAGAAAGCGTGTGGGTTTGTAAGGCTCCTACAAAGGAACCCAAGTATTATTTAGAATGTGCGAAGGAGACATTCATGGAAGCTAGAAAGAGCTTCACAGAGGCCTCCACTTCAAGTAGTAAGGATCAACTAGAACCAAGGATGGATCCTTCAATGCTCACTACCTTTCTAGAGACATGCATGAAACTACTGTGTGACAGAAAGGTAGTCAAAGGGCTATAGGAACTTATCACTAGGTGCGCGGGATCAGGAGAACCGTGCATGGTCTGAAAACTGGGAAAGTATGCATTGCGCATAGGAAGGGAGATGAGGTTGACTGCACAAATAGGCGAGCACAAAATGGATCAGGTAATCCTAGACCTGGGATTGGATGTGAATGTACTGCCAAAACAAATGTGGGAACGCATGGGTAGACCCATGTTGTAATGGTACCCTATTCAGTTACAAATGCCAAACCAGCAAAAGGATTTTCCCATGAGAAGATTACAAGGGGTAATAGTTGATATTGAAGGCGTGAGCGCGCAGGCGGATTTTGAAGTGATAGAGATTGTCGATGACAGCGTTCCCTATCCCATGCTACTAGGAATAGACTGGGCTACTGATATGAACAGAGTCATAAATCTGAAGTAGTGCAAAATAACCTTTGAGAAAAAGTCACTATGAGTAGTAGTACCGCTAGACCCAACCGAAGGAGCGCGATACGATGAGCCAATGCGCGACTACGAGAGTGATGACAATCTCGACTGTATATACAAGGCAACTGCGCAAGGAGAAGATTGTGTGAATCCAACTACAGATGGAAGGATTTCATGGGAGCACGAAAGCTCCTGCACTTCAGATTCCGATGAAGAGATAGAGCGATGGGAGAATCGGCTGCACGAAGTAACAACATTGAATTTCAACATGATGATCAGGTCATTACATTGCGTAACAATAGAGGTAAGGGATCTGCCAACATATGATGGATTGTTAGCGATGGATGAATTTCCCAGCAAATTCAAAAGTGTAGTACTAGAGCAACAACGGTTCAATGCGCTGAAGTGGGAACTATGCGCAACGCCCACTCGATGGTGGGGTACGCATCAAGGAACTTTTGAAGACTAGCGTGGATGTAGAAGAATGATGCACCTATGGTTTGGAAAACCCCAAGTATGACTAGTAGACAAATATGACAGATGAGATGATCCACACACGCACCTTGTGAAATGGACCAAGGCCTACGAGGAAGAGCCATAGCTCAAATGGGTGCACCTATTCTACCATAACCTGGACATCATACCCATGAATTAGTATAGAGAGATAGAGCTACGTCATGGTATAGGCGAATGAGATGTCTTGCGCAAGGGATTCTTGTTAACATTCACATTTGAAGATCGTTGGTAAGATACTGTGGATGAAGCGATACAAGTAGTGAAAGCTTCTATCTTTAAAATAATGCAAGATCCAATGGAAGTACTTCAGCCATAATGGGTGGTACAGTTAAGTAGCACACTGGAGTGTTATAACGTGAACATTGAGGAGGATGATGAGGACCCATGGAACATTAACATTTTAGAAACAAAAGGCTCTCACGAGATTGTGGACCATCACTTGAAGACGTCGACATCACCGCGCCATTAAAGAAGAAGCAGGTCAACTTTGGAACGAAGGCAGAACAAAAATACGCAACGCTTGGGGATTATTGGGATGATGCCATGATCGATAAGGTCATTGAGTTACTCTGCAAATACCAAGACCTATTCCTGACCAAAATTAGGGACTTAAAAGGGATCGTGGGCGATTTAGGGACAATGAAGATCACTGTGAAACCCAACACAAAGCCAGTTAAGTAGCAGCCTTACTGCTTGAATCCAAAGTATAAAGAAAAGGACCACGATGAATTAGGCAAAATACTTACAGCTGGAATTATTGAACCAGTGGAAGAATCCAAATGGTTGAGTCATATGTTGGTACAGGAGAGAAAATAGAAGGGTGAAATAATAATATGCATAGACCTCAGGAAGTTGAACGATGTCTGTGTACACGATCCATTCCCAACACCATTCATAGATGAGGTACCAGAGAATGTTGGTGGTCAAGAAGCATACTCATTCACAGATGGGTTCTCAGGGTACCATCAAATCAAGATCGTGCCAGAAGACATGAGTGAGATGACCTTCACCATATAATTGGGATGCTTTCAATACACCGTGATGCTGTTTGGACTAAGGAATGCGCCAGCGATATTTTCATGCATTGTGGTAGCCGCATTCAAAGAATACATCCACAAATTTTTGGAGGTCTATTTGGATGATTAGACTATTTTTGGATTAGTTAAGCACCGTGTAGCAAGCTTATGTTTGATGCTAGATACTTACCGTAGACACCAAATTGCGTTGAACCTAAAGAAGTGCACATTCCTCATTCCCTTTGGAAACCTATCGGGACATGTGGTCTACAAACAAGGACTAATGGTGGAACCTGTGAATATTGTCATTATCCTCAATTTGGAAGCATTGTGAAGTGTTAAACAACTGTGCGCTACCTTGGGACAGACTGGATACTATAGGAATTTCATCAAAAGTTATGCCCAAATAACCATGCTGATGGAAAAGCTATTGAAAAAAGATGTGACATATTGCTGGAATGATGATTGCATGAAGAGTTTGGATGTCCTAAAGGGGAAACTAGCCTCCGTGCCAATTTTGGTCTTCTCAAAATGGGAAGTGGAATTTCATGTACATGTTGATGCATTGTGTATCGCGTTGGGAGCCGTACTCACACAGGAGGGCACAGAGGGTGTGGATCACCCGACCATGTTTGCGAGTCAAATATTTCCCAAAGAAGAAAAGAACTACTCTACCACCTAACGCGAGGGGTTGGCAATAGTGTACGTACTCCAGAAATATCGACACCATTTACTTGGTGGACATTTCAAGATGTATACCGACCATTCCGCGTTGAAATAATTGGTGAACAAGCTTGTGTTTGGGGGGAACAAATGCAGATGGCTTTTACTATTTCAAGAATATGATTTTGAAGTCATAGTCAAGTCAAGACACTTAAACGCAGGAATAGACCACTTGTCATGAAATGAGATGGGCGAGAAACCAACAAATTTGGAGGAGGGAGTACCTGATGCACAACTCTTTGCAGTACGCGTTGTGGATAGATACTTCGAAGATATAATCCATTTTCTAACAACAGGGACTGTGCCAAAGGAGTACTCAATCCAACAGAAGAAGGAATTGGTGGTGCACGCGGTAGACTTTTCTGTCATCATGAGGCACCTCTATAAGATGGGCAACGATGAGATATTGCAAAGATATGTACTTGAATTTGAACGAGGTCAGATCATTGCAGAAGCACATGGGGGCATTGTAGGAGGGCACTATGTAGGATGTGCAACTACACAAAATATTCTCCGTGCAGGGTTATGGTGGCTGACCCTGCACCAAGATTCGAAAGTGCATTGTAAGGCCTGCAATATATGTCAAAGGAAGGGAAAACCATCACGAAGGGATGAAATGCCACTAAATCCCCAAATGACACTGCAGCCATTTGAGAAATGGGCAATCGACTTTGTGGGCCCAATCAAACCTCAGGGAAAGATAGGTGTGCACTACATCATCACCACGATGGAGTACCTGACACGATGGGCAGAAGCACAATCGGTAAAGGATTGCATGGCCACTACGACTACAAATGTTTTGTTCAAAAACGTGTTGACATGATATGGTTGCCTGAAAATCGTAATGAGCGATCGTGGAACACATTTCTTAAATGAAACCATCATCACACTCACAGAAGAGTTCCAGGTTTATCACCAGAAAAGTACACCATACCACCCACATGCCAATGGATCAGTAGAAGCATTCAATAAAATACTAGAGACTACGCTGACCAAAGTATGTAACACACAGTAGGATGACTGGGACCTACGCGTACTCGCTGTATTATTGGCATACAGGACAACATGCAAGAAATTGACAGGATAGACACCATTTTGGTTGGTCTATTGTATGGAAGCAGTCATGCTAATGGAATACATCATACCTAGTCTGCGAATAGCAGTGCTCACAGGCATGACGGACCGCGAATCTCTAGAAGAAAGGTTCGTGCAATTAGAAGAACTTGAGGAACATTTATGGCCAGATTTCACCAATAGGTACAAAAGTAACATGAAAAACCTGGTACAACTTCCATATCAAGTTGCACACCTTCAAGGTAATCGATTTAGTGCTATTATATGATAGCAAGTTTGAAAAATTTCTGGGAAAGTTCATAATGCGCTGGTTTGGACCATATGTGGTAAAAGAGGTCACAAATGGAGGCATGGTCCAGCTAGTCAAACTTAATGGAGAACCTTTCCCAAGAAAAGTAAACAACAGTCGCCTGAAGCCCTACATGGATGGGTTAGCTATCTGGCTAACCGGCTAAAGAATAGTCTTTACTACTCAAAGAGTCGGACAAGGGTGTGGGACTATAAACACAAGCACCAGAAACTAGTACCAAAGAAAGGACATGAGTCAGACATGGATGATGCAGAAGCAACATAAGAGTGCATACATTAAGTCCAGCAAATAGTAGAACAGTGCACCGCGAACCTCCAGGTAGTGTAGGATCGGCTGGAGGCACTTCGTGCAAAGATCACTGCACCAACAGAGTGACTTGGGATGAGTCACGATGATTGTGTTGGGGACCTATTGGGCATGTAATCCCGCCACAACATGTTTTGGGGCTCAAAGCCCAATTTTTGGTCAAAGATGTTGTAAACTCCACGAATTTTTGGCGCGGAGAATGAGGTTTACAATTGAGTCATAGGGTTGTTCACCCTAAACATTGTATTGTAAATTAGTGTAAAGTCGGCCTACCCATGGTTCACGGACCATGGGATTGTATAAATAGAGCAAGGCTCTAAGTTGTAAAGATAGTGATGGATAGAAAGGATAGTGAAGGAATGGTTTGAGCTTAGAGTATAATTCTAAGTGTCTTGGGTTGTAGTAGTAGGAAGAGGCTCTGCAGCTAAGTGTGTAGAGGCCTAGTAGAGTCCACAGGGTAGTGTCGAGTTTGTAAGCAAGATTGAATATTAATGAAAGAGAAGTTGATTCATATTCATGTGTATTTGTTGTGCATTATATTCTTTATGTTGGTATTCATCTATGTATTACGCACACTGTTATGATCGATGAATATGCTATAATAACCATAAATCTTACACACACAAGTTAAGTAATTAGTTGATTAGAAAGGATCTTTGGTATTAGATGGGTCGCGCCCTGAGTAGGGCTGCGCAGAAGTTGCACCGTAGGTCGTGAAGGGATCGCAAGTGTGCGCAATGACAGGTTAGACCACTGACCTCCAAAAGCCCATCAGACATCCCAAGGGTGTGGAAACCGGCTCTAGCACCCTCCCATACTACTTCAGGTGAGACCTCAGTCTGTGCTTTGCAAACTGTTGCCAAAAGGGCCAGTAGTACTGGGACTTGCTTGGCTAAAACACCTCTGAACCTAGCTCAGGCCCCACTAAGCCAACAGTCAAGGGGATAAAACTAATTATTACTCTTTAGTAGTTACGGGCTTATAATGTACTTCATAGTAAAGAGGCTTGAAAAAATCATTTCCATTCATTTTGAGAAAAATTCTTACACTTCATCGTCATCTTTGTCATCATCTTAATCATCACCATCATCTTTGTATCGGGTGAGTTGGGTGATGGGTGAACCAGGAACCATGGCGGTTAGGGAAACATGGTTTATTCCAAGCCTAGCATAATTGATTTAACAAATCATATCCATTCACCAACATAAATTATTAATATACCCTTATAATTCATAAACAAATGTAATAATAAATATAATAATTTAAATAGACATAAATAATTAGCACATCAATTTGGGAGGAAAAATCACCACAAAACACTAAAAGACTTATCTTATTAATCGCAAAATATTTTTCAATCCATGGTTCTCTATTCTTTAACACAAATTCATGTTCCTTCTTTATAAATGATATATGGGTAATGATGATAAATGAATAAATGGATGTATTTCACTAATGCGTAATCCTTACTTATAAGCATAGGATCGTTGATAAAATGAACTTTGATCATTAGATCAGGAATTGGTGGACATATGCAATCACAATCCCTCTTTCTATGTTAATTTAACCAAAGTTACATTCATTTAAAGTAAGGTGAGTTTTATATACCCAACACTCAGTATATATGGGCTAGTGTGGACCATATTGTATGCATATTAGGATAAACTAATAGGTTCACAAAAACAAAAAAAATTAGTGGAAGGAATGATATCACCATCTCTACATACAATATACCCTAATAATGTGCTAAAATGAATCCAAAAAATGCACTCAAATTGAAATAAATATGTGATAATCAATATTCCTAAAACATAAGCCCCAATTGCTACATGGTAATTGAGTATGTTCTACATTGTCCAAGATTCTAGATAGACCTCCATAAACTTGTGAATGTATTATTTGAATGCTACAATGACCATCTTAGGAAACATAGGGGCATACCTAAGTCCAAAATGCATGACATTGTCTAAACCCCATTTTGTAGCAAACGTTGTCTTTTCTTTCCTTCTTGCAACATGGTCAAGCACCTAAACATTGAATGTGATCAAGAAAGTGGCATAGACACAAGAAAAATTTAATACCTTGACATACACATAAACACATATCCTTTCCTGTGATTTCTTATCCATAATTAAAATTAGGGCAATCCACTCTTTAGCTTGTAGAAAAAAATATTTCCATAAATAACATCTTGTCTATTTTGTCCTTTAAGTTCTTCCTCACTTGAGAATACATCTTGTAGGACCACTTCTTGATAAGTTTTACATTTGGTTCAACTTGATTTTCCTCTCCCCTAACTCTCTTTTGATTCCATTCATCTCTATAAACTCCGGGGAAAAATCCTCATATTCTCTAAGAAAGGTTCCAACTTATGAAATGATATTCACATCCTAGTAATCTCCCATTGACACTATGTTTGGCTTCTATGTAGCACCATATTTCATTTGCTTATCTTTAGGGATGCTTGATAGATTTACCCACCTCCATCATCCCCAAAATAGTGGTGCAACTCCTCAAACTGTATTATAACCCTATAACAATATCATCTAATCACCTTGAACATATATATATATATATATATATATATATATATATATAATATAAAATATATATTTTATATGTAATATATAATATATATTACATAATATGCTATATAATATAGTGGTGGAATAATATTATAAAATTAAGAATAAAAAAGATTGAGTTAACATAGAGTGAGCAGGGCATTTGAGCAGGGTCAAGGGAATTCGAGCATGGCATTTGAGTAGGGCTGAGGGAAATCATTAAGTGGTCATGAGGGAAGGGAATTCAAGAAGGGCCTTAAAATGGGATATGATTCCCCTTTTGATGATGATGCTATCTTCTTTCACAAGATTGATACTTCCTATAATATTGTCTATAGTAGAAGCTTCCAAGGTGCTAAGTTAACAAGCTCTACTTGAGGTGATAGACTGATTCTCTTATAGAGTTTAGGTTAGAGTTTTGTAGTTTCTCAACACTTACATATAATTTCTCCTTTTTCTACCTTTAATAATAGGTCTATTCCCTTGAGATATCTGTAGCACTTTATTTAAAGTTTGTTCCTTTAGTGATTTCAATAGTCCCAAAAGGATGCAAAATTGATCTTCCTTAAAAGTGTCACAACTCGATGGAGAGAGAGGTTTCTATTTGGCAAGAATTTATAAATCTCAGAATTTTTGAAGATAATTGTGGTCCTTTAGTGTGAATAATCTTTGGATCATACCTTCCAAATGCGCCTACAATGCCTCCATACTGTTTGATCATAGTCCTTAAAAGTAGTTTCCTTCCTTCCTATTGGACTACCTCTAGTTCACAAAATATGAGTTGAACTAGTAACTTGATCACATTCATAGAATTGCACGAAACCTTATGATTTTCATATCTTTGAAATGTGTTACAAGACATTTGAATTTGATCATAGGTTTTCTACCTTTCTCTTAGTATTTTGAGCCTCTTGATGATTCAAATTTTCTAGCTTTGTATTGATTATAAGTTGTATTGAGCTCCTTACTAAATTTGAAGATGAAATATATCTTATGTGTTTGTTGCAGTCATCAAACCATCTAGCCTACTCAATGATATGTCTATGTATCACTAGTTCAATTTTGTTTTTGAGATGAGTAGCCTACGATTAAAACTCTGTGATATTGACCTCAAACAAACATGTCATTCTTCTTCAATATTGCATATTTTTTGCCAGAGACAGTAATAAAAAAGGTCATTATTGTGAAATGATTGTTGGTCCAGTATCATATAACTCAATTCCTTTTACATCCTTTTGTATCCTCTACTTTGGCATCTTATAACTACTCATAGGTTTGACATTGTAGTGCATTTCACATGTAAGAGGCATGGAATTGTAGCTTCTCTGGAATGTAAAAGGTTTGTCCTAGGAAATCACTCTATCTCAGGCCTGGCATCCATGCACAATAGACACTAGATGCACAACTTTGGTATCCTATGAATTAGTAAGGAATAAGACTTGTAGATACTCTCAATTACATAATGAAAGTTTTGTAAAGTTCCACTCTCATATCACTAATGCTACCATTACCATAACTCTAACGCTCTAGTCCATTGTAATGTCACTACTATCATAACGACATTTCTTATGTCTTGCTCTAATAACATTGTGATGGTTAGTTCCATGATGGGTTCCAGATTATGTAATGGAGCTTTCCAGGCTGATATACGCTCAATCTCCCTTTAAACATCAACTGCTCATTTTATTTTGCATCTTCTCATTTCATGTGGAGGCAACATATCTTCTTTGGTTGTTCTTCATGCGAATCCTCTTGCTTGGAGGCACCATGTTCACTACCTTATATTTTTTTAAATGTTTTTTTTTTTTTTTAATTCAAATTTCATTCAGATTCGACTTGTAACTTGTTCTTAGATCCAATTTACTTCTCTGGAGGCACCATAATCTCTCTCTCATTTTCTATCTTATTTGGCATGTTGGAATTTAATGAATATTATTATAAAGGAATTGTGATCTCTGTAAATCATATTGGATTTTGCATATAATTATTTCATATACATCATAGATGGTAGAGTGTATCTATGACGTTCAAAGTCAACCAAAGGAAAATGTCATAAGCAAGTTCTTGAAGCTTCATTTGGTAGTGATTCTAATTTCTATAGTCACTCTCTGTAGCATTTTTGGTAGACTATAAATTTTTTAGCTTTGACATTTCTGTTATTATTACATCTTCAATGACTGTAGTAGTCTCATCATACCAACAAAACCAATATTTCTATGCTAGTTTGTCCCTTCATTACACTACATCTTAGCGAAATTAAATATAAAAATTAATAATAAATTAATATAAATAATATTATTATTATTTTAATCATTATAAAAATTGAATTATTTATAAAATATTTAATCATTATATTAAATTTTAAAATTATTATTAAAATTTATTATTGTTATTATAAAAACTATCATAATTAATAAAAAATTAAAAAAAAAAAAAAAAAAAAAAAAACAAAATATAAACTAAAAACATAAAACATTATTGAAAACATTGATTCCCTTCATGGTGCCTTTGGCTCTTGAATCCTCCTATGCCACACCAGATTAGTATAATCAGTGAGAGGACTTGGAGGGTTTCTGGGAAAACTCATTGTACATTCTATCGATGAATAGAGAGATGTCGAATGCAAAAATATTGATTCCAAGCCTTGGAATAATGTTATGTATGTTGTTTGTGAGCATTGGATGCTTCCTCAACTCATCACTCCTCCTAAAAAACTCTCCCATGTTGTTTAGCTTCCCACTCATTTTCTGATTCCCGCCTCATCTTAAGTTCAATTTGCATAGGCTTCACTCAGGTTTTTAGAAAAATTTCAGATCTGAAATCTTGAGGAGGCCACATAACTTTTTGGGCCTTTTTCTCTTGGTCACAAGTCTAGAGAGGCCTTCCTTCTTTGCAGGTGTGGAACTATTTCCTTTCTTGGACCTTTTGCAGTTGAAACATTAAATTTTTACGGTGTTCAAGCTTCAATTAGGATCTTGTAATATAAATTTTACCACCATCACCCTACTGTAGGTCATCATTGCAATTTGAATCTATCTTGTATATTATTTCAAACCCCATTGAGGTAATCTAATTTGGGTTAACATTTTGCATCAAGATTGGAGTTTAATTTGCGGCTTTTCTTTGTATTAGGTTTTACTATTGTTTTTTTTAGGAGGTTACACAACCCCACTTGTAAATCCATCCAAGGATAATTTTACACCAGTTTCACTATGAAGAAGTGATTAACTTACCCAAAATGGTAAGTTTAAATAATTTTCTTCCATGTTTTTTAATTTGAATTTTAGTTATTATTTGGATGTTTCTAAAAATCAACTTCTTTCAGTTCATTAAGATACAAATAGGGTTATAAAAAATGACATTTAGTGAAATTATATATTTCACTTAAAATATTCCTTATCTTCTTGCATTATATAACATAACCATCGAGGAATTTAAATAATTCTTCGGGCCCATATAAATTCATGACATTTTTTTTGTTCCTTCAAGTGCTCATGCAAGTTAAGCACTTCAAAATTTTCCCCAAGGTAATGATCATCATAAGGTGATCACTGCAAAAATTATGAGTTATCCCTTTATAAATAAGCAAACGAAATCGGAACCCCAAAGGGATTGCGGCCTCCCAAAATCAAGATTGTTGGATTACTACAGAAAGAGTTAGATTAATAAAAAATTGAGCTCTAGAAACCCTTGCATAATCGAAGAGAAATTTTCAAAATTAATTTATGCTAAAATTATTGTTTCAAACCCTCTTCGAATTAGTGAGAGGGGGGGTTTATATTCCCTTGGCTCCCTCATGCAAAATCCCATGAAAAGATCAAATATATTTTTCCAAAATTTTCAAATGAATTTTGTGTATAAAACTCTTGGTCTTATAAATAAATTGAGTTAGCTCCTCCACAAATAAAAAAGAAAAAAAGAAAAAATGATTTTGAAGCTATAAATAAACTTTAAAGCACTCTCCACCTCCACAAAAAATATTTTGATGCAAGCTCAGGCCCAAAATTGAAACAAAATATTAGATGGGTCTGAACATAATCTCATTCTAGAACAGAGGTTGATACTTCAAACCCTAACCATTTGTGTGAAGGAGGAAATGGCTAAAAAGGAATTTGATTTTCTTAAAATATGGATTGGATCCACCTGCAACAAATAGATCATATGATAGAATTTGAAATCCAAGTCTTTCCTCTTTAGGTCTCTAAAGAGAAAAAAAAAATATATGACAACCCATGTCGTTCCACAATTTTTTAAGGGTGACAAGGTTTTAATGTGAGATAAACGAGGCCTCCCTGTGATACTATCATGCCAAATGTTGATATGATCATTCTTTCTTGGAAACCAAGTTAGTTAATATTAAGGAGGGAAAACAACATTGATAATCCTCTAGACTTGTGAACCTTTTATAAATTCTATGACTTGCTCAAGGCAATGACGTCACACTCCTAGATTCTTCCTATGAATGACTTGATTCCACTAATCATACGTACTTGAAATAAAATACCAAAACAATTTATATTAAATTTCTAAATAAGAGATTATACCATGATGATATACATGAAAGTTGATAAGGGCCAATCCTAAAAAAATTCTAACACAAAACAATGCATATAGAACCCATTGCATAAATGAGAAGCTAACAAATTGTTGATACATGTGGAGATCCAAGCAATGAATATTGAATTAAACTCAAATATCTAAGGGAATCAAAACATGAATCTATGTTTGATACAACTAAAGACATTTTCCATATCCAACTTAAGGATCGTCCACTTTTCCACATTATTCCCACTAAAGGGGATAACTTCATGTATATGGGCAATATTTTCCACAATTTGTCTCTTCTTCACAAAACCACCTCGGTTTTATAATATAATCTTAGGGAGTATACTTTTTGATATATGAGTAATGATTTTAGACATAATATTGTAAGACACATTGCACTATGACATCATCTTGAATGTACAAAGGATTATGGAATTTCCTCTTTTGAGACTATACATAATAAATATTAATTTGTCCCTCCTCTCAGTTGCAAGGAATGATGAACATATTGAATAACACACACCATCCACACCAATAAAAACTTAATAATATTCCAACAATAGCTGCAAAAATGAATTATGAATTCATATATACCTGATACAATCATGTTCATTTTAGAAAATAATTAACAGAGCAATGAAATATAAAAAATGTTTTGGAAACAAAAATACAGAATGCATAAAATAAGAGAGACACTGGTATACGTGGTTCACCCAATTTGGGCTACATCGACGGAGAAACATCCAATCCTTCCTTTTATATTATCTAGCAAAATAAAGAGATACAACCTACAAAATATTCATTACAATATCCTCTTCGCTCTCACCCAACCTCCTCTCTCTCTCTAACTTAGAATAATAATACACACTCGTAATACAATTCCCTCATATAAATTTAGGATTTTCTTCTACGGAGAAAAACCCTAAATTAACATAACTTCTACCATCATATCATCTCCCTGATGAGCGGGCCAGATTGGCTATGAAATTACAATATTCTACAAGGAAATTTGTCACTTATATTTAGCTTCAGGGGCACTGCCCTTGAACCCCTGCAAAGGGGGGCTCATAAAAGTCATCATCGCCCCCCTTTAGACCCCCCTGATGGAAATTAAACGTACAACACTTCCACCTCATTAGGAACATGGATCCAATGTGGCTAAAACAAAAAGCCTTTGATCAATCAGGAGGATAATGAGGCTCCACATACAATAGTTCAAAATCATTGATTGCATCAAAGATTTCCTCTTTTGATATAACCTACATTAGGCAAGAATTGTCTTTGTTTCTTATAATACATGGATTATTTTCTTGCATAATATTTGTACTCAATCTATCTTGGCTCCTATTTTCAATATATAGGGTGGCATAAGGGTTATATTCTACTTCTTTGATTTTTTCATTTGGACTTAGTGCCTCTCCCTCATTGGTGGTGATTTCCTTGACATTGTTGCATTTGTGTTGTACTTTATCTTGTTTGTGAAAAAATAGTGTTTATATCTCTTAATTAGAGCCACAAACTCTTGGATTTTTACCTCCATTTTTATTCTTTTGCCTTCATTGTAGGTTTGTAGCACTAGAAGGTTTATTTTTATTCAATCATTAAAGAAGGAGTGATTTATTTCTACTCCATGAGCCTTTGAGTTCTCCATATTTTATATTTGAGGTAGTTGATCTCTTTACTCACTAATTGATATAAATCTATCATCCCAACCTTTAGAGTGATCTTCGTATTTTTAATATTTTTTTCCTAGATGTGAACCAACGAACCAACCACCCACTTTCTCTGAACGCAAGAAACAAGGTGAAGCCGGAGGGGTCTTCGAGAAAAAAATTATTGAAATGAAGAAAAGGGACCATAATCATCTTGTTTAATCATAGAAAAGGTGATGTTTTAGTGACCTAATCCAACATAAGATACAATTTGAGAAGACAAAGATATGTTACCTTCTGTGAAGGAACTATGTACCAATAATTGATATACTCATCCATGTAAGTTTCCCTTTATCGAGTAAGATATTCACTAAATCAAGAAATGAAATGGGGTTCTCCATTTCCTATATGATTAGATCCCAAAAAATACCCCCTCACCTCCCCCCCACTTTACTCAAAGTGATGAAGCATGGTGTTAAAGTCTCTTGCTACAAAGTAATTTGAACCAAAATATTAATCCCTTAACTCCATTATGAATTTCCAACATTATACTTTCTCATGATAAATTAGAGGCACATAAAAATTAACTACATTGAAATAGTGTTAAATGAAAGATGAGAGAGACTTGTCACTAACCAATGATAAAAACACCTACCTTGATTTAAATTTAAAAGAGAAGAATTCGAAAGGGTATAAATTCCCATAGATAAACCCCTAGAACTTTTTTCCCAACCATAAATAAGATGCCAAATATTATTATATTTATGTATAACTTCATTTTATTATGATTTAATCTCCTAAAGTAGGAGGAGTTGAGGCTTTTATTCTTTGATCGAATCCCTAATGATGCAAGATTTCTAGGACTGCATAATTCCCTTCAATTCTAGGAGATGATTTTCATCATTTTTTTAAAATTGTAATGTTTCCTCTTGAGGGAGTAATCACACCATTTTGGTTCCTTGTATTTCATGTTCCTTTACTATACAATCCATCTATCATGTGATATTTACTTATCATCAAGACTACTTCCAACCAATGAAGATCACAAACAAAAGAGGACAGAATATGTAGGCATTTAGCCAGGGAAAAGCCCCTAACAAGGGGAAACCCCAATCAAACTCTTCCATTAGTATATTTAGATAAATTTGAGACAACCACGACCCTAGACGAAGATAAGTGACATCTTTTAATCCACCAATTCAACCTTCCATAACTAATTCAAATTGATAAGCACCAAGATTAGAGTTTCAATTTATTTCTAATTCTTTCCTGTAATTTTTAGTCTCCTATATTTTTTGACCTTGTAATACTCTAGAAAAATTTGCACCTTGCGATAGAGAATTAGTAGCTACAATCCTTCTCCTGGCTTTCTTCCCTTCTAGGCATAGGACAAGATTTTCTTTTCTTTGTATTCTTTATTCTACACTATAGATAAAATGTATTATAACCCTTTAATAGGTTGAATTGAATTGTGTATTTATAGTGGCTTGAATCTTCAACATAAGGCTAACTTGTCAAGTTGTTTGAGGCCGGATTGTTAAATTTCTTGAGCTAAGTTGAAGGATTAGGAAGTTGGCTTGGTGGAGGAGTAGAAAATAATTTTATTTCATGACATAAAGATCCCAACAAGGGTCTATCATAAAATAATAATGATAATGACTCAATATATAATCCTAGAATCCTACAATGGAGGCTTTGACCTATTAACCAATTACCAAGAATGAAACACATGCATTAATAAGTCAAATTTCTATTGCAATAAAAATTCTTGTTCTTTCTTTTCACAAATACAACTATCAAGAATGACAATAGTCAAATTCTTCAACATCATGAACCTCTTCCTCCCTAGCACTATATTTTTGTTGTATCCAATAAGTGGTTGGGTTCATGAAAATACTGCGAGTTTCATTTAGACATCTTATTTTTCCATAGAAATACCCACCTCCAATTGAGTTGCTAGACTTACATCCACTTATTCTGTCCGCATTAAGAAATCCTTCATATGAAGCACCATATCAATAGATTAGACACTTAAATCCTATTCTAACTCAGGTATTTGCAGTTCTTTATAACTCAAATGATAATGTTTTACATGCAACACCTATTGGTAGTGGTAAGAATATTTGTGTTGAGTTTTATTTTCTACGATTTCATCAAAACAACCTAGATAATGTATTTTAATGTGTCTATATAGCTCCTATATAAGCTCTTTCGAAAGAGAGATATTAGGATTGGGAGCAAAAATTTGGAATAGAGACAAAACAGACCCAAAAATTATCCTACGCTTAACAAGACTCCTTTATCCTATGGCTACTTTAGGTACTCCCCACTTATGATGAATTACACTTGGGTTGGTGAGAATGAGGCTTCTCCTCACTCTAATTTACATAATTCTCAAGGGCTTCACCTAATCTACTATTTTGGGCTTGACAACTCATAAAATTACATAATAGGACTTGAACAAATCATGTTCAAACCCAACAACCATATAGAAAAATCAAAATCTCATCATAGACAACTCAGAGTTCGATGACTTGCATTGCCTTTGGTTCCTTTCAATGTCCTCTAACACCTCCACGTGTCAAATGATTGAAATCTGTTCTGGTTCCACACCCACCCACTTGGGTTCCTAGCTCACAAGTTAATTTGGTGTGCCAATCCCTCCAAAACCCTATAGCCTAGGATTTGGAGTACCTCCCAAGCTATAAATCTCAACAACCTTGCCATCCAAAAAAATTTCCTTTTATTCCACCGAAACTAGTTACATTCTTCAACATATCAAAGTATGTGGCTAGTTTTCTATAATTGAATATTAAATGCCATAAGATTATGTTGAGTTATCAAGTTATTTAGTGAGTTCAATGGTTAGGATGAATAGGTTCTCAAGTTCTCAAGTTGTTAAATATTACTTGAATATTTTAAACGTAAATAACTTCCTTATAACTCACTTGTACTAATATAATGTTCTTGTGGTTTTGTTAAGATGTTTCTCAACATCCATTATGACACTTGCTAAAAGTTTATCTCATTTGATGGAGTGTTATAGGATGTTCAACCAAATAGGTATTTATCATATCTACCTTCGTTGAGTGATGGAAGTTTAGGTAGGGTAGAAGAAATTTTCCAAACATCTGCTAAGTCATCTAGCATGTGAACATCAACTAAAGGTGAAAAGATTAGAAGAAAAATCCATAAATGAATGGAAACTTTTCTTGCTAAAGGGGGTTCATTATCTTATGATAATGATAACATAGATGTCATTGAGGTGCGCTTGAGGTAAAAACATCCAATGACTCAATGCGCACCCAAGGATATTCCTAAAATAAACACTAATTTTTCTATCAATGAAAGGATATACCACATTTCCCCATCGTCATTACATGGTTTGGGGGTATGTTCCATGGATGGCATAAGGGTATGTTATAGAGGATTAACTCAATGGATGGAGTATGTTAGACCCTATTACAACTACATTTATTGGGTACGAATGGCCCAATATACAAAATGTATGCAAATATATGCAGTGGCCACAAATTATATACAACCAAAATACAATGATGAAAATAAAGGCGCAACTATGTATATTGATGGAAGGCCAAAAGTAGCAGGTAATATTGTAGGGTTTATATATAGTACATGGCCTATCAAAAGAAAGAAGAAATCCAATTTCATATTAGAGGGATGTGAATGAAATTGTGTATTCGTATGTGCTATTAAATCAATAGCTAAAGTGGAAGAGTTTCTCATTGATTACAATTTGAATAGAATAAATTCAAATATTGCTATTATGGGGGCGATATTGTCATTTACTTTGTAAATTTCTATATAAATTTAGACATATGTCAATATTGGTTTTCTTATAAATACAATATGATTAATTGTGGATGAATTTCAAATTACACTTATATGATACATAGGGTGATAAGGGGAAGGCATTGTTATGAAGAATTTGGTATCTACGAATAAATACTAATTCCCTAGATAAGTATCCATATCTAGAACAACAATTTAAAGAAATTTAACCTTTTTCTAGAAACAATAGATAAGACAAAGAGAATGAAAGGACCTACTTGTATTTTTCTTTCCTCTTGCCTCCTTTGTATTGGTCTCGTTGCTCCTTCCTATAGCTAACACGCTTGAGAAGTACCTGTAAACATCAACATAAGACAAATAACTAATCGAAGCAAAATATATATTTATTACAAGTAAATGGAATCAGATACATTCACACATATAAGCATCACATATCAAGATAAGCATATGGGAAAAGGTGTAAATACTTTATTGAATAGAAGGAAGAATTACAACCATGAAGCCTGATTCGAAGTCACTCCTCCAGCTTTGATTCCATCCACATCACATCATAAGCATGAAATTATGGTAGCATAACAAAACCTACAATAGTATCAATTCTCAAACTAACATTATCTCCTTACAACTCATCAAAGTCCAACCCCTAATCACTTAGATGAGTGATCAATTTATAGGAAGAAGGAGGAGGTTTTGTCATTAATGAGGGTACTGAATGGCCTTCCATACTTAGAATTAGTTCCATGGAGGAAAGGATGAGAGGATAGGAGGTATATTAACTCACTCCTCATCCATTTTTGAGCTCATAGGAGATGATAAGTGTGGGAATCTTCTAGAAGGCTCCAAAATATAAGAATATTCCCCAAACCCTATGTGGATTTCACTCAAACTCTCCCAACTTAGGTCAAAGAGGGCCTAAGTGCTCTGCAGAGCACCCTCACATGGACTTAACTACTCTGCAGCACACCCTTGCATGGGCCTACCTACACTGGTCCCTCTAGAGGTCATTTTAGGATGTCTTCATGGCATGAAACTATCTGGAAAGGAGGCATTCAAAAGGTTGACTTGTTTAGGGCATGTAGCAACTGAAATTAGGGTTTGATGAGCCCTAAAACACTAATCTGGATGATGGGAGTGATGTGCCCAAATGGATCTGTAACAGCTACCTCCTAAAGAATGAAGTCAAAAATAATAATGTCGAGTAATATGCTTTATAATGTGATGAGGAGGTTCCGAAGTTGTTGGTGACCTGCATCGATTACAATACATAATATCATGATATTTTGATTTTTTCTCATGAATTGCTGAGGGAAGGCATACCCATCCTCAACATATAAACTTTCATTACAAGTACATAGACAATCGTCTACAGATATAGACCCATTATCAGATTGACCATTAATGAAAAGCCATTGTATCGATGATTTGGTACATTTCCTGAAATTGCAGCCTGAATGGATGAGACTAGATCCAGGGTCTTCTATCTCATTTAATCGTTCACTCAAGTACGAGTCTAACTATGTCAATATGTGATCTGATGTCGAACATGGGAAGGCACCGTCTGATTACAATCCAATGACGTAAGATGTTAACAGACGTGAGAGAAATCATCGATAATGATAATGATCCTCAAGGTATTGCAGTACATTCTGCATGGTGTGAATAGATTTTTTGATGTCAAACACCATACAAAGTCTTTCGGTCAAGGGCAAGTGATGTCAACCTATCACCAAAAGTGAGAAACTTGCCATTGATGTATGAAAGCCTCAATGTATTGGAAGGGTGTTTCTAAGTCAACTTCTTGGATAATGAGCTGATGTCGAAAAGAAGCGACTCGTCGTTGGAGGGCCTTGATGTATCCCACATTGACGACACAAAATGAGTGTAATGATTTTGGAGACGGAGTTTAACTAACGACACAAGGTTCAAGAATGGTGGTCATGAAAATGAAGTTTTATGGTACTGCAAAGGATGAATTTTAACTGAATGACTTCTCTTGAACATGTCGGTGACATTAAAATGAACTGGTAGCATTGACCCAAAATAAAGTGATGGATGGTATGATAGATCAATGATATGATAACCAACAAGCTGATAACCCAACCCAAATAGTCACAGTGATGAAGTGAAAGTGTCATGTTCAAGACCGACCTGTAACCAAAATTGGTCTACCCCTTTTTCCATTTTCCCCAGTCATTGCTGGCGAGTACCTCTTTATTTTTTATGAAGCTTAAGAAGCATAATAGATGCTTGTTGTATAATTCCACCCTTTGGGTGAATCCATCGTTATGTGATGTTTTAACGAGTCTAGTGAAGGTGCAACTTGGTCTTTTCATGGTTGACAAGTTTGTTGCTATTTGATGTTTTAACGAGTTTAACAACAAAGATAACTCTATCCTTTTCATGTTTAGAGAGTTTTAAAATGGACAAAAAGAAAACTCCACAAGTTATTTTTCGTAGATTTGTCTCTCAAGCCCAAAAAAATGTAAAACAATATGAGAGAGAACCTATTGACCATGTTCGATCAACGTATTCCTTTTTCGTAAATAATCTATCTCAGTTCGAAAAAGAGTTAAACTTATATTGAGTAGATGTTGTTTCTAATCCATCAACGAGCTAAAAAGGACAAGCGCTCGACAATATTTTCATATTTAGAGAGTCTGAAAAGATCTTAAAGATGACTCCAAGGGTGGTCCTTTTTCGATGTCTAACAGAGCTCAAAAAAGAGATAAAAGTATGCTCCGTCGTCAAAAATGAAATTTACAATTGAGCACGTCAAATTCTATAAGTCAGTTGTAAAACCTGCTAAAACCACCACCAAATGAATTAAACATACCTTTTTCATGAGTAAAAATAGGTAAATACTAAATTTTATTCAATTAATGAACATGAAATAAACATAAAACAAGTATTTACCATGTAATTTTTACCATTTGATATTTACCATTCAATTTTGTGCTCTGGGCTAGGTTTTTACCTTCAACTTTAGGAGTTGATTGTGAGAGATTTTGTGGACCATTTCTCATTCCATTTGGACCAGGTAGGAGATCTACCCCTCCTGTTCCTTTTCATGTCATTCGTTTACCATTTCATGCAAGTTTTAGAGTTTTTTGGGGCCACTAGGGTTATGTTTTTTCGCCTTGGGGTCAGCGCAGGCTTGCATGTCAAAAATTGCGCCAAAGAGCACCTAGATAGAAGGCTTCCCTCTCTATAGGGCACTGTCTCCTTGCCTGGGCTGCGCAAACAGTGCGCTGGGTGAGTTTCCCAAACTTGTTTCACCTGTTTTCTCCAAAATGTTTCTTGTTTTTTGCATGGAATGGATTGTAATTAAGCTTATGGTTTGATTTCAGGCTTTGATTGGATCAGAATGACTATTACTTGGCGAGAAAGAGAGGATGAAGAACAAGACATGATTGCCATAAATAATCTGGGTACAGTTGAGGCCCTCAAAAACTGTGGGTTGCTATAATACTTCAGGTTGTCTGGAATGAGGCAACAAATAGAACTATTGTAGTTCCTAGCTCATGCATGGCATGGAAAATTTTAGGGGAAATGTTTGCCCTTTGGCGAAATTAAGGGGTTTTAAATTTTTAGTGGGCAAATATTTTGTATCATAGTACATTTTTACAAATCACCTCAAATAGCCCACCTTATTTTAGGGGAGAGGGTAAAAACGGTAAATTTATCCCTTGAACTTAGGAGTTACAACTTTCCATTTGCCCTAATTTTCAAGAATAGGTTTTATTTAAGTGAATCCTATGGGCCAAATACCATATTTATAAAAGAGGTATGGTAAATTAATAAAAATATAAATAAATGAGAGGTATGGTAAGTAAATAAAACATTTTTTATATTTACTCCATAAGTCACCTTATACACATGCAAGGGCCTAAACCAATAAAAATATAAGTAAAGTGGAGGTATGGTAAATAAATAAAACATCTTTTTATACTTACTCAAAAGGTATGGTAAATAAATAAAACCTTTTTTTATATTTAGTCCATAACCCTCATTCTATTTATGAAGGCTCAAGAAAGAGGTTTTATTTAAGTGAATGGTATGGGTCAAATACCATATTTGTAAAAGAGGTATGATAAATTAATAAAAATATAAATAAACGAGAGGTATGGTAAACA